>PVHY01012660.1:0-43477 GCA_004024945.1 Uropsilus gracilis | reverse complement strand
AAATCAATGTGTTTCTAAGTGTATCTCTTTGTAAAGCTTTATGACTGGTTATTCTGGATACTACACTATATATCACTGGTCATAGTCTACTGATGATGGCATCATACCAGCTCAACTGAAAGGGTAGAAATCTACCTTCCTTTGCTGCTGTCTTTTCCTTCTCCTCTTTATAGATGTGTTAAATACTTCTACTACATGTATTTAATATTGTATTTTAAAAAATAAGCCATGCAGATAGTAGTAAAATTTTTCTTTCAAAAACTACCAATTTAGAAAACTCAAAAGAAGGAAAGTTTATTTTATTTTTCTTCTTTAATGATGCTCCACATTTCCTTCTTTTGTCATTTCTTTCTATTTATATTGTTTTCTTTAATCATTATTTTAGAAGGTCTACCTGCAACAAGTTCGTTGAGCATTCTTTCATCTCAGAATATCCTAATTTTCCCTGAATATTCCTTCATCCCTGAAGGATTTTTTTCCAGTGTGCTGACAGTTCATCTCTTTGTAAAAATTGCAATTTTCCTTGCATCACAGTTTCTGATGAGAAGTCAGAAAACAATTGCTGTTTTTAACTATCTTCCCTTATCAGGAATCGGTGTCTCTTTTTTCCTGACTGCTTTCATGATTTCCTTTTAGTTTTTAGGTTTTAAAAGCTCAATTGTAAGATATCTTGGCATAGACTTCTTTGGGCCCAGAATTCATTCAACTCTTAAACCTGTTGGTTTATATTTCTTGCCAAATTCAGGGGGTTTCAGCCATTATTTCTCCAAGGACATTTTCAACTTTATCTATTTTTTCCCCTCCTTTCAGGACTCCAGTGGCATAAAGCTCACTGATGCTTTCTTTACTCTTCCCATTCGCTGAACTTTTAAAACTCTTTCACTGAACTTATTTTGGTTATTGTATTTTTCACTTCTAAAACTCCTACGTAATTCTTGTCCACAACTTCTACTTCTTTGCTGACACTTCTCATTTCTTGTCTGAGGCATTCATTTTTTTTTTCCTGGTTTCCAACACATTCAAGAGTGCTCAATGAGGAATTTTTTGATGACTGCTTTAAAATCTTTGTCAGATAATTCTAATATCTCTGCCATCTCAGTGCATATGTTTAGTTCAGTTTGAGGTCTTCTTAGTTCTTGTATGACAAGTAATAATTTTCTACTGAAGCATGAATATTTTTGTATTATATAATAAACCTCTAAATCTTTTTCAAATCTTCTCTTTTTTCTAGTTTTCTCTGGAGTCACTCAAGGAGGAAAAGGAAGGACACTGCCTCATTATTTCTAGTAATGGTACAAGTTCAGGTCCTGCAATCAATTTAGTAATAAAAAATTAAGTGAATTTCCAGCTTTAAATAAGGAAAAAAGAAATTAAGAACTCAACAATAGCATCATCATATTAAACAAATTTGAACATTTGATAGGCAAATTAAAATATAAGAAGGAAAAAACAAAAAAAGTAAGTTCAAGTTCTACACTTGACTTCTACAACCAATAGGGAGAGGGGACTCCTCTTTATCTTTAGGTGAGAGTTCCAGTTCCCCAAATGATCTCCAGTGACACTATGACAAGGGTAGCCTCATTATTGGTGAAAGATGTGGGAAGTTCTAATTTTCTGATCTCCACTGACATCAATCCAATAGGTAAGGAAAGGTTGTCAATTTCTTCCATTCTAACAAGCATATTAAAAGAACTTAGCAGACTCATCACAGGGTCATTAATTGGATCCTGAAAGTCTCTATCTGATAATTTCTTTTTTCTTTCCACCTTTCAAAATCTTCCTATATATGTTACATATAAGATACTCCTATATATGTTATATATAAGATACTCAATGTTTCTGTCATACTTAGAGAAAATAACATGGAAACATTCATTTATTCTATCTTCCCAGAAGCAGAAGAGTTATGTGTTCTTTTAAATAATGTAAAAACATAGTTATTGGTAGAGACCTCCTCATAATATTTTGAGGATTCCAATAAAATCCAAGTTTCAAAACATTATACTTATATTTTTACAAGCATACAATGCATGCAAAAAATTGACATAGTGTTTGGGGTTGTTATCAGTCATTAACTTCTAGATGTAGAACTCCTAGCTGATTTTTTTCTTTTCATTTATCAGTTTTTACTGCTCTTCAACCTGAAAATTGCTTATACAATTGTTTTAGAATTTCAAAGTATAAATGTACTTTTGAGGCATTTGACTATATTTGGATTAATAAGAATAATTGAGCAATAGCTATTGAGCAGTAGGTATGTATCAAGCAATATTATGTATCTCACTGAATCCACTTCCCTTCTATGAGGTAGCCTTTATCTTTTCCCACTTTGTAGGTCAGAAGATAAGTTGAGATAGGTTAAGTCACATAACCAACACAGTTTAATTTTAATGAAACTCAGGTTTGACTGGCTTTCTGCTCCCTCCCATCAATCACTGCCAGATTCCTGATGTTTTATAGTTTATGGGACACTTTTTACGTGTATTCACATTCAGTCTTCTCAGTAACCCAGAGCGGAAGTTGAAAAGGGCACTGCAACTCAGTTTCACAAGGTTTGGTTTTAGTTTGTGCCTTCAATGAGATGTCATAAAAAGAGCTTGATGATGTCTCCAGTTCTCCAGTTGATGTCTCCAGTTCCAACTCTCCAGTTCTCCTTTGGGATGTCTTCTGCAATCTTCCTGCCCAAAAGATTACCCACAGGGATGCAAATGACCTGTGGCCATGGAATCTCTCCCAGTGAAGGCAGAGCAAGATCGCTCAGCAGATAAATGTAGAAAACTGATAAATATCCCCCAAGATATAGACAGCAATTCTAGTAGGGCGAATGGAGGGTCTTAGTAGGCTTTCCTCTGAATGAAAACTTTAAGACTCATATTCAGACATGAATCCTCTTATTCTCAATTTTCCCAGTCCAAGCTGTCAGGGGAGAAACTTCTATGTCATCCTTAAAAGATAAATTTGGAAGAACTGAAGGTATATCTTTGAAAGTAAGTTGTCTGCTTTCTTCCCCTTCCTGCATTTAACCAACTCACTTCTGTATCTTTTTCCCTACAAATTAAACTCAGGAAGGCTTTCAATGGTTTCTGCACCTTTTCTCCCACCCCAGAGCCCAGAAAAAATTACTTTTCCCTTCCTGAATGTCTTCTCAAGGACCATTTGGTTTTCACACATGTTTGCTTCATTCATGTGGTTTTAGTTAAATATTGGGGTTTTGGTTAGTTGGTTAGTTTAATGTGAATTAATTGACAACAATTGAAAATCAAAAGATTTCATTTCTGAACGCTGTTAATAAAAACTGGAAAATCTGGCAACATAAGGTCACACTGCCCCATGCTGCTAATAGACTTGCTGGGTAGTGCCCACATCCTTTAATGGGGTGTATTCTCCCAGTTTAAGAATAATTACAGTTCACTGATTACATAACCTATGAAATAGTAGCCTGCTATAAACTAATCCTTAATCAATTAACTGTGCATTTATTCCTTGCCTTCAGAAAACACCATTCCTTTTTATATGGGTCCCAGGTCTTCAGAGAAAAGCAGTTTGACTAAACCTACTTATTACGGAAACTTACTATTGAAGTGTGATCACCAGACCAAGAGCTCCAGCATCACCTGAGAGCTAGCAGTTGATGCAGAATCTCAGGTCCCACCTGTTAGGAGTCGTGTGAGGAATGAAGAAGTGAGACGGAAGAGATTTATGACAATCAGAGAGCAATCAACTCACAGACTGGGGACCACAGAGCATGATCTGAATTTGTTCGATTTAATGCAATTATAAATGTCCTTATATAGTTTGGCAGGGAATAATCATAATAATGTAGTAGGGAAGGTGAAACTCGATTCCAAAATGTACATGACAAATAGCAGGGGTATAGGTGATAACATAGATATCTAACTCTGGGGGCAAATCATCATCATCATATTAGTCATAGGTCTCCTGAGACAGTCCAAAGAGGTCAGGAGACTGTGTCACAGGTAAGGACCAGCTATAGATCACCCTCTGGTGTGCCAGAGGGGATGAGACAAGGTAAAAGTGGTTTTTTTATCTCATAGCTCATCCCTCATCCTGTTCTCACATCTCTCACCCACCCAGAAATACTGGATCATAATTTGCATTTCTAGTAAGACCTCCGGGTCATTCATAGGTACCTAAAAATTTATGTCATACTGCTGTAGAGTTACTGTCCCATTTTTTTACCAATCATCTCACCCAGAAATTAATGTAACTACATATATATATATATACATAGACTAAATATATATGTAACTACATATATATACATAGACATATGTGAATGAATACATGCATATATAAGTACTTTATATAGAAACTATAATTTTATGTAATATATAATGGCATGTAGTATATATGCAATTTTAAAAAGAGACAAATTTATAAAGCTAATTACTCAGGGAAATTGTGATGTGTAAAATGAAATGAGCTATTTTGTAGATTTTAATGAACAAATTTTCAAATCTACTACCTTCTAAATCTAGAAGATCTAAAACTTGAAGTTAGATCTGGAAATTCTCCATTATTTATAGCACAGGTTTTATTTTGTGACTATAAATTGGAAGCTCAAGGACACTGATCTTATCTAAAGTTAAAAAACCAGTGGTGGAGTTATGAAGAAAAGAGAGGAGAATTCAAATGTTGCCAGAGAAAGAGGAATGGCTTGGTTCTTCTTTATTGTTCTCATATTATTTTGGCGATTTCCCAAGAAATTGCTATTTTCCTCTAGTCCTGCTTCACTTAGAGCAGTGGTTCTCAACTTAAGTGTGTACAACAATCATACCTAGAACTGGATGGACAGATTGTTATACTTTGTGTTCCTGTATGTGTATATCTCAGGCCTCATGTCAAGTTCCCTCTGCACCCCCATGAAAACCTCTGCCAATACCCAAACCTGAGGATGAGCATCATGGTGAATTTTGAACCTTGGGAGGATTATCTAGAAAAGAGGACCATGCAGGTCCTAAATACGGAGGGAATCTCAGGGTCCCTGCATCCAGAGTATGGCCAAGAAGGTGACAATTATGGCCTCCACATGGGTAATACCCTGTGACTGACAATCCTCACCGGTGATAAAAGGTAGAGTCTGAAGAGGCTAGAGCCAGGTCCCATTAGTTTTGCTATTCAAAATAAAACCCAATCTGCAGTATTAGCACCACACTGAAGCTCATTAGAATTTGCGGAATCTTAGACTTAACCTCATATGTCCTAAAACAGCCCTTGAACAGGATTTCTGGGGATACTTACAGGCACATGAAATCTGAACAGTGCTGGCTTGGGTACAGGCTCTTTCCCCTGCGTCTGAGGGCACTTCCAGTCTTGAAGGACAGAAACAATATTTTAGGTCATCCTGAATTCAGTTAGCAAGTAATTATTATTTGTTAAAATTGACCAAGTTCTTTTGCAAACAGTATGAGTTATTTCTAGTTTAATTTCAATTTATTCTCCTAAATGATCACTTAAGTAAGAAAGATATACATGAGCTATTTGTGAATGTAGCAGAATGGAAGGAAATGATCTGATAACCAGAGGCAAAAACAAAATAAAGTGTTTTTCAAGAAGAGAGAGCGAGAGAGGAGAGAACAGGGGCTATTAAATTGTCAGTGGTCCCAACCATTCCATGTAAGAATTGCTCCTCTGGTTGTTCTGAGTTGCCAAAGAAAAAAATTTCATAAGTTGGTGATTTGTAATCTAATCCAGCCAGTTTCACATATAAATTACTATTTTCCAAACTATTTAGAAAAATGAAATGATTTAGAAATACTAACTCCATAGTCACAATGTCCACAATTAGCTGAAATTGATCAGAGCTGCCCATGAGCTTTGATGAACAAGTTCTGTATCCAAGATCCCAAGTTCAGTTTCCTATTGTTTTTCACCACTGTCTTCCTTGAGGTACATCTACTGCCCTACTGTGGATGTTTAACTATTATTTTCTTCTATAGAAATTCCCAAAGTTTAACTACTATAAAAGATAAAACAAAAAACCTCACAATTGGAAAACATGCACACAACAAGTGATTGTTGGCTACAGGGTGTGCCAGGTCCTTCAATTGGAGAAAAAGATAGATACGGAGTTTTCAGTTTTTGGGAAAGAAAATTACCATAAATGTGAGGTGATTAAGGTTGCATGAGATGTACAAGGACATAATTACACCCTTAAAGACACAGTTAGTCTGAGTGTCCCTGGTGATATAGTCCAAATATTTTAGGTCCATCTCTGAGTGACAAATACATGGAATGCATGACCACCTATTTCAAGTCCACAGGTCTTGGTGTGGATGCCAGAAGCCAGGAGCCATATCCAGTTTTCACCTGCCTTGTCAGCTGAGGGAGGCCCTAAGAGTTAGGATCACAAAATAACAACAGAATAATTCCCTACATTCAACACATTAAAATGAACTCTTCCCCTTTCCACTTGGTCCCACTTGTTCAAAAATTATCATTATTTTTATTTTATACAGTGGTACTTAGAGTAAATTTGTGGAAAGCATTATTCTAAAATAATCATACAAAAATACATGTATACACACATTTACAAGTCTAGGTAAACATGTGTCTGTTCATATCAATATATGTGCTTTAAGAAATTGACTAAACTGTGTTGGTTCTTTCAGAATGGACTTCAGGCTATCTGGATGTATTCAAAAACACCATTAATGAGGACCTCTTCCCTCAGAAAATACCATGGGACATATTGAACTGAGTGTCCCACAGGACTGACCAAACACATTTTCCCTGGTGCTTTTTCCAAAGTTAGTTTCTGTATTTCTTTTCTGACACTGGTTCAATTTGGAAGAAAAAGGTTAAATCTCCTAATCCCTCCCCTATGCAGAAATGAAAGGATTTGGGCCCTCTGAACATAAGGTTCTGTAACCTTATTTGGATTTATTGAACTGCATGATTACAACCAGGAAAAAAAAATGTGTGGAGTACTTGGGAGATGACTAGTTTGAATGGAAAGTAAGACATGAATAATTAATGGGATTAAAAGAAAGGAATGCCTACATTTATTTTAAGGTGCCCCTGGCAGCTCACAGGGCTTTAAAAATCCTTCAGACTTTAAAGATGCACCATCTTGGTGGAAAGTAACACCAGCTTTTCATGTATTAGTTCAACTCCAAAAGTCTCAAAATAACTGACAACATGTCTGACTTGTAGGGTGAAAAAATACAAGTGCTGAATCTTTGTCTGGCATTTTAGATACCACTGTTGAGGACACACTGAAGAAAAATACATCAGTCACAGGCCACCTCAGAGAAACAGCTGTAGAAGCAGCAATATCAGAAATGTGAGCCTGACCTTGCTCCTCACCAGGAATGACTCAGTCATTCCTCTCTAAGGCTTCATTTCCCTCTGTCTAAAGTAAGAAGATTGAACCCAGAGAATCTTGGGCTCTTCTCAGCACCAATCCTTCCTCTGACTCTGTTCAATTGTGCTACAGCAGACCAAAAAGGATCCTCAGCAATATCCTAGTCCTAACCCAGGGACCCCAGAATGCTATTTTACATGTCAAGAAGAATTTTGAAGAGATGATTAGGGATATTGATATGGGCGATTACCCTTGATAATCTACATGGACTGTAATTGTAATTACAAAGGTCCTTATAAGGGGGAGTCTATGGGGAACACAAGAGAAGAAGCTTGTGACCACAGAGACAGGGATAAGAGGGATTTGGGCATGGGCCAAAATCATCAGCATCCACGGAGACTGGGAAATGGAAGGAACAGCTTTTATCCTGGAACTTCAAGAAATCTCCCGGATACGTTGATTTTAGCCCTGAAGATTCAATTCACACATCTGATTCCCAGAACTCTAAGAAAATAAATTTCTACTACCTTAAGTCAATTAGTTTGTGGTGATTTGTGTAGCAATAAACAGAGACTAACCCAAATGTCCCAAAACAGATGAATGGATGAAAAAGATGTGGTATATATACACAAGGGAATATTACTCATCAATTAAAAATGACAAATTGGATGATTTTATGATAACATGGATGTAATTAGAAGAAACCATATTAGCAGAAACAAGTCAAAAAGACAAAGACAGAAACCAAATGATTTCACTAATACTGGGATATAGGAAAAAATAAACAAAAGTCATGAGGAAAAGTCAAAACAAGCTAAGCACCAAATAGAAGCACACATCTTGAGGCAAAGGGGAAAAGAGAGGGAACAGTGGGGAGGGTCGGGGGGTGAATCCCTGGGATTACAAAAATGTGAGATTTATATATAAATTAATTTAAAGCAAAACAAAACAAAAGGACACCAGCAGTCTTAATCTTTTATGGGAAAATTGGGTGAGCAGTAGTAAATACATTGACAAAACAAATGAATACAACTGAGCTCCCACAAGCAATCTTCCTCCCAGTAAGCTCACGCCATGCATCTTGTCATGTATATGGTCAACGACAGGCAGACACAACAATAAAAAAAGCCCAGAACTCAATGCTTCCAGCTCTCAGAAGTGAGACATGAGCACACTTACAACTGATTCTGCGCAAAATGCAAAACTGAATAATTGCCCAGAAATGGTTGATATCCTCATAGAAAAGATCAGTTTCTTTTCTACCCACTGCAATTAGTGGGTATTTACCTTATTCACCTCTCTGTTGGCAGAACTATAAAAAAAGAGAAAGATAAAAAAAGAAAGAAGACATGGGAAGGTGTATTAAAGAATTTAAGTCCTCCCACTCACTCAGTGGATATTTCTGGGTTCCTCTGAAAGGACAGGGTCTTTCTGGAATATATTGATGCCTGAGCTGCACCCAACCCTGTGATATATGCAGAAACTCAAAGAACAGATTACCGTTCTGCTTCAGAAAGTCAGAAAGTGATAGCAATGGCAGAACCTTTGAACTAATCTGGCACCTGAATTAGAATTTGCAGAGAAGGAGACAGAAACTCCAGACAGGAGGAACAGAACAGGTAAGGTTGTTGGGGGGTGGGGGGGGGGAGTGTTGAGATGGTCCATAAGACTGGGCTAAGGATGTACCCAAAGCGGTTCTATACCATGAGCAAGTTAAGCCTTGTGTCAGAATCCTTTTGTGAAGGCCCAGAGGGCATCTAAAACTCAGGATTGGGCTGACCAAGCCATCGGCCATAATTTTTCCAGTTCACACTAAAGCACCATCTGCTGGCCAAACTGTGTGCCTGCAGGACTGGATCAGCCCAGATGGAACGTTTTCTCACTTGTACAAAGGTTCTGAGGTTTGCTAGGCAGGACTGACAGTTAAGGCAGATGTCGTCTAGCGCAATATTAACATAGAACAAACAACAAAGGTGATGGATCCAGGCAGATCTGAATTCATATCTTACAAGCAGCATGACTTTGGATGAGTTCTTTTCTTAACCTAAGTTACTTCATACATAAAACTGGGATATGAATCCTACCTCATTCCCTTGTTGGGAAAAACAAATAGATGAGCACATTCATGATAGTATTAGTTTTTTTCAGAGACACCAATTGCAATGCTTAGGTGGATAGCAGTTACTCTCTCTCATTTGTAGGTGCGCAGTCAAGTGGCCTGAAAACTGTTCTTTAAGAGTTCAAAGGGAATCATTTTCCTTCTGTTTACTTTTCTACCATTCCTAAAGCTTGTTCTTCTCCTCAAGGTCCAGTATGATTGCATCCACAGCCATATTCTAGTATAAGATGGAGAAGGTCTCAAAAAGAAAGGACCAAGTTCATGAACTAGCCATTCTTTTCAGATTCTATCCAGGTGCTTTCACATGCTTCCACTTATATCCCATTGGCCAGAACCAATTACATGGTCACATCCAGCTGTAAAGGAGCCTTGGAAATAAACTCTTTTTCCATATGGTTATTCAATCTGCTAGCCATCTCTAATTTGTGGAATAAGAGATTGGATAAGCTTAGCAATTACACCAACTTCTACCCCAATTTATGAAGCACTTAACATGGCTAAATGATAAATTTCCTTTCCTGCTGATTGCGATGCATGTGCTGAGACTAGTGCACACATATGTCTGTTTCGATTGATTGCCACCAGCACGTCTATCCTGGTGTTATTTTCTTGATTAACCACCTGAAAAATTTGTAACAGGAGAAATTCCTTTTATTGCTTTCTTTGCAAAAGTGCTGTTGAATGTTTGATGATTGTTTCTTGTTCATATGCTGACTGAATTAACGGTTCCCTACAAAGTCAAGACCTACTCACACATTGTGTGTGAAAATGTGTCATTTACATGAAGTGCATAGGAAGAGTCTGGCAAAAGGGAAGGGGATTAGAGCATTATTTTCCATTATCTTTTTTTTTCTAACTGATGATCTAGGTTTAAACTGTGCCTTCTGTTGTAGCTGGATATTTCTAGATCTAGAGGCTAGATTTTTCCTCAGTAGGGATTGATGACCTACATCCCCACTCAGACCATAGACCTTTTCATAATAAGCAAGCTTCCATATAATCTGGCATGAAATACCCAGCTCTTTTCCATATTCCAATATAATATAATATAATTTATAGCTTTTCATATAATTTACAATGAGTTTTACACTGTGATTTACTGGTACTGCTAGTAGTTTCCTGAGTGAGCTCTCTAGAGCCAGATCCCCAGATTGTTCCTGCTATGTCAGATTTATTCACATTCACCTTTGTAGCTCTGAAAGAGGATTGATGCAGGGATAAAAGCACATGTCTATCTTCCTGTTCCACCAGACCCTCTAGATGTAGCAATCTTGTTTCTCCCTATATTCAAGGGGAAAATAACATCCCTAAGAAAATAGTAATAGTATCGAAATTACTGACCACCAGGTGATAACAAAGCAAACTGGCATTAATCTGATTCTTTTCCAAATCTCCAGATGCCTGCATCATAAACAAGCTACTTTTTGCCCACGTCCCCACCTCTATTCCCTGTAACTCTTGATCAGTACTCCTGCCCTCTGCCAAAGAGCAGGAAAGTGGTCTCTGCTGCCTTCCTCAATTTGTTGACAAATTAAACTTCTTTGCTTCTCCTAAAACTCTTTCTTTTTATTGGTTGAAGGAACCTGAGTGAGACGAGCATTTGGTATCAGCTATTATGTTCACAATGGTGCTAGCTTTCCCCCAGACTTTGTGCTGACCAGTGCTATGTTGGGGTGTGCATGCATGTCTTTTGACAAAACATTTTCTGGAAAGAGGTGGAAGTGTGTGGTAGATGTAGTTCCATTGTTTCTGCTGTGCTCATTAGCTGACCCACTGTAACAAATCACCAAAGACTGACTGACTTAAACAACAAACATGTATTTCTCATAGTTATAGATGTTGGAAAGTCCAAGGTCAAAGTGCTAGCCAATTGGTGAGACCCTGTAGGTGGCTGCCTTTTTGCTATGCTCTCACATGGTAGAAAGACCATCCATCTTTCCTGTAAGTCTTCCTTTAAGGACATTAATCACATTCCTGAGGGCTCCATTCTCAGAATCTAATCACCTCTCAAAGATCCTACAACAAAATACTATCACTTGCAGGATTATGACTTTAATATAAATTTGGGGAAGATACAACCATTCAGTGCATGGCATCGGTCCTGTAAAACCTTTCTCTTCCCACTAGATCCCACCTCTGTTTGCTGTTTCTTTTCCTGAAAATTGACCTTTGTCACACTAAGTCTCTGCTCCTGGTCTCCTTTTCCAGTCTCATCTTGGACCTGACTAGTTTCTACCTATCTTCTTCTAGAACTTCCTCCTCCTTCCAACCCCCTCTCCTACCAACTCTGCCAAAGTTGTGCCCAGTGAAGAAGCATCTACATCCATATTCTAGTATATGGCTGCATTTGGCTACACAGTATAGCCCCCCACCATGAATTAGTGAGTCACATGGGTGCTGTGGTTTCGAGTGCAGCGGTAGTGCTGGCAAAGTGAAAATCACATTAGCCCCGGAGTAAGAGAGACTGGGTTCTGACCCCCACAGCCATGACATCTTGGGTGGCCTTCAACAAGAAACTGCCAGCCACCGTCAGCTAATTCCCTATGTGCACAGTGAGGAGTTTACATCAAAAGGGTACTGCTGCTCTCTCAATCTTCAAACCTATGTAGTATGATTATTATTACCTTCCTTCTCCTGTGGCTCATATCCCTGCCCTAACAGAGTCTCTCCCAAGCAACCTTTCCAGGTAATCCCTGGCATGGAGAACCTCTTCCTCACTGCCCCTATCCTGTCCCAGATGGACTTGTGCCTGAACCTAGTTTGTCATCAATGATCTATTGCCCATGGATGTGTACTCTCTCATCCATTAGCTAGAGACTTTTTTGAGATGAGAATGTGTTTACATTTCTACTGTATCTCCCACAAGAATACAAAATTAAAAATAATATAATAAATGATGATGATGATTGCTAGCTATACTAAACATTCTACACACATATTTTCATCTACTGATAACCATCCTGAGAAGCGTCATCTTCCTGAGACATTAAGCGGTGACAAGTCTTATACAAGGGCCCCAGGAAGAAGAGTTTGGAATCTGGGTGTGTCTTACTCAGAACTGATGTGTTGAAAGACTAATCGTGACTGATTGCTAAGTCCTGGCAAGGTGCGAGGAAGTCAGTTCTGCAGCATACATCACATCTATGAATGTGACGATTCTAACACCTTAAGTTTGTGACACATTTATACTTCTGTCTGGTTCAAACTAAGTTCCCATATAATCTTAATGCATAATATTCATTATATAAATGTCTGAATGAATGGAACTTTTTTGAAAGACAGCTCCCCCACCACTGACCCAGATCTTGCCAACCCAAATGACCCAATATCATATATCCACCCATCACTTCAGCTTCCCACTCCCAGAGTGATTGCATACACCTATAGCTACCAGAACAAGCAAAAGAAGACCCCTCTTCCTTTAAATTATATACTCAAACAGCATTTATTTGGCACCCTGTCTGAGCACGACCATGCATAAGTAATTCATCTTTCACATTCTGCTTTAGTACATTTTAGGATTTCTTAAAAAATGCTGGGCAACTAACTCATATACATATCTGATCGCACAAACTGCACATTTACACAGCAGCTTCTAGGGATAACTTGCCAAAAATATTTCAATTATTTCCTGCTAAGTCATTCAACTTTTCAGTAGAACCAGATGCTTAGACAGGATTCAAATTCTTACCCTTCTGTCACCAATGCCACTGCCCCACAACAGTTCAGTTCCCATCTTTTCAAGAGTTTTCCCATGCAGCATGTACAAAAATCTCACAGGGATCTTGATAAATGCTGATTCTGACTCAGTCTGCAGAGGAAATAAGAGACTTGTGACAAAGCTCCAGGTGATGCAGATGCCGAAACATGTTGTAAGAAGCAATTCTCTATGGACTGCTTCAGCAGAATCCCTACCCTCTGTGATCAAATCTATCCTCCATCTTCCCTATACCCTAAGTCACAAACTGATCATGTCACACTTCACTTGCAACTTGTGGGAACCGATCCACACATCTTCCTTGGTGGTTTGACCACAGCGGTCATCTGGAGTTCATTGTTCACACTCTTCTCTCTTCACTTCCCCATCACTTCTCTCTTCCCTGTATGACCCTCTTCCTTCTCCTTCGTGAAGTTGATACAGTTATCTTCACTACTTCCAAAGTGTTCTTAGACCCTCCTTTCCTGCCTTTACCTCTCCTAATGCTAATGAGAAGCCTTTTTCTGTTCCTTCTCATGTAGTCTTCTTCCAGATTATTATTCTAGGCTGGTCCCCAAACAGGCTGAGATATTTTTGAAGGCAGAAACCAACTATGACTTGTTGAGCTTCATGTACTCAGGGATTCAACAAATATTTACAAAATGAACAGAAAAGAATCTTTTTAATGTATCCTTTGTCACAAGAAAGGAAAAAAATTAATTAAAATGAATATTACTTCTTTTTTTTTCACCCCTTAACTCTCTTGTGCTTTTCCCTCTCCTCACTCTCATCTTCTTCCCTCCTCTTTCCTTCCCTCACTTTTCCAATGAACATTACTTCTAAAAAGAACAATAACTACTTTGCTTTTAAGAATACAAATATTGTTATGTGTGTAAACGAATTTTTCCAGACTATTGAGATGCCCACTTTATTAATACATTTGACTCAATCATTTGCTTAGCAAAGTGCAGGTAAAAATTCTAAGTGTCAGCTGGCACTCAACAATTATTAAGAGTGAAGTGAGCATTTAGTTCACAAACTGCAGAGAGGAATAATGCTTCTTGAAGCAGCACAGTACAGTTTTTATCCAATCTTTGGACTTGTTGTTTTTTGAAAAACAGTTTCTTAGGAAATTATAATATAAAAAATTGGAATATTTGGCATGATAAGCAGATAGGTAGGTAGATAGATTGATAGTTGGTTTTCGCATAATACTAATATTAAAAATAAAAACTACAAGTAAAAGTATATCATTTATTAGTCATTGATTCTATACCATAGAGTTATCTTTTTATATCCATGATTTTTTGTAATCCTCAAACTAACCCTAGGAGTAGTTTCCATTATCCCCACTCTATTGATGGGTATACCAAGACTCAGAGGGTCCGAGCCATTCACTGACGGGTGTTCATTTAGTATCAATGACTTCTTTCACTGCCCATAACCTAAGCAAAACTACTTCTTGTCATATTTTTACAGTGGTCTTATGTGTTTCAAAGAGAAGTGTTTCCAGTGGATATTTATCATGAGACACAAAGGGATGGGAATAGAGTCCCTAATTCTCCAAGGTGTCTATGTGGGTGACAGAGATACAAGATAACTTGTTCTCATGGAACCCCACTTGTAATAGGGAGTATGGGACAAAATAACCTTAATGAAAATTTGATGATTAGGCATAGAATCCAGTACAGTGCTGCAGCGCTAAGTTGGATGGTGTTGCACAGGAGCAGGTCACTGTGAGGGTTGATGACCTGGCATAACACAGATAGGAGGTAGTAAACAACCAGAGGAAGGCTAGGTGGGCCAGATCTTGTCCTATGCCTTCACATATGCAATTTTGCCTATTCCTTAGGGTGTTCCAAAGATGCATTTGTAATTGCTGCCATGTGCCAGATAGATTTAGGCTCAGAGAGACTGAGGATTTTGACACCTGGCTGGGCAGTTCTGAACTTAGTTCTGTCTGATGATTTCTGTGCAGATCTTGTCATATGCTCACCTCCCCTGCCTCTACCCCAACAAGGCTACCATTTCTAATGGAATTTTTTGAAATTACATAAGAAATCACTTGCGAGCTGACTCAACCTAAGACTGTGGCAAATACTGTGACTGTGGCTCTCAGTAGAGGGACTTGAAATTCAGGAAATGCTGAAAAAATTAGTAACTTGAGAGCACCGAATCTTACTGAAAGAGCAGCAGATTAAGAGGGAGGGAGAGAAAGGAAAGCCCTTCATTTTTTTTTTTTACTAGAAACTTGAAGAGATGAAAACAACTTCTTCCCTGCCTCCTCTGCTTCTATAATGTGACAAAAGTGTTTCATATTCCTATAGGCTACCCTACAGAAGTGCCTCCAAATGTGCCCCTTGGGAGTGCAAAGTTTCAATCTCTTGTTTTGTCTTTGGCAAAAAGAAAAGAGATGTTTTTCCATCAGAGAACTATCCATGTGGTTTTGATATGACCCAGTCTGTGGCCAAACAAAATGGTAACCCAGCCAGTCCTTTAAACCATATCTGTTCTAAACCCTGAGACACCCTCTCCTACCTCACCACTGGCTCCTTGCAACAGGCTCAGTGGACACTGCAGGGAATCTAAGATGGACATCCTGGGGCTCAGGATCCATCCTAGGGGAGAAGAGACCCCAGAGAACTGGAGTACCCCCCACCAACTCTTTTTTCCTCTGAGGCTTAATTTCCATATCTGTAAAGTGGGGGAACTTTCAGAGACTTGTGGGAAGCAAAAAGTTGCACAGTGTTATA
Organism: Uropsilus gracilis; assembly: GCA_004024945.1. Lineage (NCBI taxonomy): Eukaryota > Metazoa > Chordata > Mammalia > Eulipotyphla > Talpidae > Uropsilus > Uropsilus gracilis. The sequence goes on along the minus strand of PVHY01012660.1, from coordinate 27,581 downwards.
ACTAGGTACGAATTTTAACTAGTAGTAACTGACATTGATTAGTTTCAACAGATATCAATTAGTGTGAACCAATATTAACTAGTACTAAGTAGCATTAATTAGGCACTTAGTAAACAAGATTAAGAGGGAAAGAAGGAAAGGAAAGTCCTTCATTTTTTTACTAGAAACTTGAAGAGATGATATATACATACAATTGCAAGTCTCTACACACATTTTAAAGCAGAAAAGTCACCAATGAGAGAGCATTCAGGGTGGCACTCTTTGAAACCCCTAATGCTGAGGGCAGCAGTCACTACCTTAGCTCTAGGTCTATGAGGCACAGCTTCATCACCGCACAGGAGCAACTATGCCTCACTATAGCTGTGTGAGCAGGAGCTACATGCCCAAAGAGCAGACCACTGATAGAAACTTCATTATCAGCAGAAACCACAGTCACTTCAAAGTTCATGAGTCAGATCAGTGCCCAGGCAACCTACATCTGCATTTTGGTATCTTTTGTAGCATCACTCCTGTACTGTGCAGGCTGCCCTGCTGCCGAGTCAAGGAGATAGAGCAGGTGAGAGCCAGGCTCTGCTCCATTCAATAAGCTGATACCTGAACTGAGGGAAAGAAGTCCTTCTTTTGAATTTGTGTAAGGCTGTGTAAGGGCTAGTAGTGGCTATGTACCTCCTCTGAGGTTCATGAGACTGACCTTGCATCATAAAAAAAATCCTTCCTTCTTTCCTTCCTTTACCCTTTCTTCTTCTCTTCCTCCACCAACCCTTTTTATCTCTCCCATATTTGCTAGCTCACTAAACCACAAGGGGATGGTCAAGGGACAGACATGGGAGAGGATGACACCAAACAGGACAACTATACCGCTAGGAAAGGTGATCTGAGGAGAAAGAAGATCTCCTTGAAGAGGTAAAAAATAGGTCCCAGGTTCCATGACTCATTAGGATAGAACCAATGAGAATATTTGATGAGAAGTAAAAAGGAGAGATAAAATGTGATCAGCAAGAGGGAAGAAAATATGGGAGGAGGAAAAAATGAAAGGAATAATAATAACAGATGAGATGAACATGAAAGAATAAAGAGGATCTGGCTGAGAGGAAGGTTGTGATTCTCTCTCTCTCTCTCTCTCTCTCTCTGTGTGTGTGTGTGTGTGTGTGTGTGTGCTGTACCCATGAGCCTGTGCTCCTGTGTGCTTACATAAGAGAGGTATATAAGGGGTTAAGACATTTAGAGATAGTCACTTTACAATCACTTCACCATCATTGTCTCATTGGATTTTTGTGGCATTCTCCTAAGGTTGCCTTTGTTATTGTCATTTTTATAAAAAAGAAACTTGGCACTCAGGGAGATGAAATGCAAGAAGCCCTGACTGTTACATAACAGAGCATGTGCTATCTGTCATGCACAAGGAAGAAGCGGAGTGGTTCTTTCCTGCTGCTTAATCATTCCGTCCTATGTCCCCTCTTCAAAGTCCACTGTGGCAGCAGCCTGAGCCTTGCCAATACAGTAAGGGTTTCAAATGCCACTTTGTGGGTGAGGTTAAGGTTACTGACAGGGAACCAAAGCTGCTATTAGCAGAGAGTCCAAAAACCATTCAGAGATCTGTCTATTCCTCTCAGTCCAGGTACAGGGGACCTCCCACTTATATTAATTAAACAAACCTAATCATGCAAATGAACTGAACCAGGTGATAGACTCAGTGCTCAGCTTTAGGTTGCTGGTAACTGTCAGGAAATCCAATTATGATAGAGTTGAGCCTACCATGCCTCAGAGATCAAATTGGATGGCAAGGGTAAGATTAAGAAAGGGAATCATATCTTAATATGCACCAAAGACCTTCTCTCTCATGCAATACCTTTTGTGGCAGGGAGACTCCAGGAGCAAAATGAAAGAGAATTAAATGGAAACTGGGCACCCATGGTTTCCATAATTTTCCTGAGCTTGTGGTTGGGAGGTACACAGCAAGCTTGGGGAAGGGCCACCTAGAGAGCCCTGGAGTAGGAATGCAGAGGTTCAAAGTCAAGTTTGGTCTGGACTTCATCACCAGTGTACCATCTCTCCTTTGACATGGTGCATACTGACCCTTGGTACTACGGGGTGCTAGAACTGGACAAGTGCCACCTCATAAGGGGTTTTCAGAGACCCAGGGAGATGAGGGCCACACAAGAATTTAAGAAAGTAGAATCTTCCATCAAGGTGGTCATGATGAGTTTAAATTTTAACATAATGAAAGAGAAAAACAGAAAATATTGGTGAGGTCACTCATGAGAATAGGATGAGCGCTTTTTCTTTTCTTTTGTTCAGTCATTCAAAATGTATTGCTCATTCATATACTCCAGGTTATAGAAATAAACATAACATGACAACTGGCCCAGCAGAAGCTGGATCTGTTCTTTTTTCCATTACATCCCCATACTTAATAATAGGTCGATACTTAGAGCAGATGGAAGTTCAAAAAATATTTGTTAATTAAATTGATGAACTGCTGACTTTGTAGGTTTAAGTAAAACCTCAGGAGAGATGAAGAGTCACAGGCTTTGGAAATAGGGGCAGCTCACCCAACTAGGGAAGGAGTAGGAGGGAGCATCAAGAGAAAGAATCTGGAAAGGATATGCTTGTGAGAGAGAAGTTGGGGCTGCACAAACGATGGAGAAAATGAACCAAAACAGGTTTCAAGGGGAGTGGAAGTTTGCTCCAACAGGAAGGATCTGGACATGGAGTCTAACCTTAAGGCACTCTGCCTGGATTCAGCCAGCTAAGAGAAAAGCCACAATGAAGAGAAGCAAGAAAGTATGAGAGTTGGATTAAGCCGGAAGAATGGGATGTGCCTGAGACCAGGAAATAAAATGGACAGCTGCGGCCAGCAGACCAGGTTAGAAAGATTAGGACTACAAGCTTGAGAAGGAAGGTAGGTGTGACTTAGTGGATGGAGCCAAGAATAGTGGCAGTGGGTAAGTGAACGCATGTACTGTGTGTGTGTGTGTGTGTGTGTGTGTGTGTGTGTGTGTGTCTGTGTCTGTGTCTTTGTCTGTGTCTGCGTCTGCACACGCAAATAAAAGTCTAGCTGATAAACTGACAAAGGCGAGGGCATCTCCCAGTCCCCCAACTACTCAGATCTCCTGCTGGTCAAGCACCCCGCGGCGAGGGGGAGGGACAAGCCGAATACTTGGCAGAGGCATCCACAAGCAAAAACAAAGCCATCCCTTCCAAACAAAAATGAAACAGACGTGGCTGGGGAAACTAAATATTTGTAGGATGATGTGAACAAAAGGGAAAAGTCAATCCAGGGAAGTTTGAGTTTCTGCTCCGAACCTTCGGTGACTCTGATGGCTAGATACTTTATGACAAAGTCCTTTACCCCTGCTCTCCCTCTCTCCCCGAAGGAAAATAAATACTTGGCCAAATGAGACTTGACGGCTTGAAAAGTAGAAACCCTCCAGACTGGCCCCTTGACGCAGGCAGGGCGGACCAGAGTGGCAGCGCTATTGGCACTGAGGCGGGATGCCCAGAAGAGACCCCCAAAGTTCCCACCAGTGCTCTTGGTGCCAGGAACTTGGCCCTGCCTAGAGCTGAAACAGACACAGACAAGAAAACCTTTGTTTTTCTCTCTTCTCCTTGTTAACAACCAAGGACAGAACCTTTTATGATACCTATAGTGTTGCTCCTATTTTTTAAATTTTATTTATATATAAATTGCACATCTTTGCAATCCCAGGGATTCACGCCCCCACAGGAATTCACCCCCCACCCTCCCCAGTGTTTCCCCCTCTCCTCCCTGACCCAAGTTGTATGCGTTGCTCCTACTATCTCCCCTCTGACTCTCAGCACTGCAGCCTCCCATCCCTACTCTCGTGCCCACCCTAAGCCACCTCCCCCTCTCCTGTTTTAAGCCATAGCATCACACTTGGACCCTATTGCAATTACCCAGAAATGGAAATGCAAGAGGCCACCAATACCTGTTTGAGGACACAGCATTTTAATTACCACACTTCTACTGCCATAAAGCCCAAGCCCTGTCCCACATCTCTCCCCCTTCTGGTGCCCTCTTCCAACCTCTCAGCTCACCCCCATCTATGTAAAAAAAGCCATAAAGCCTTTCTCCAATCACCTTCTCTGAGTTTATGCAACCCTCAGAACATGGGTTGATTAGAAAGGTCTCTCTTCTGGATAACAACAATTCAATGTGCCTTGACATTTTAATAGCCTGCCGAACTGGTGAACACAATCAAGCGGGGCAGTGAAGCAAAAATCATTAGGTAAGCAAGATAATCTAAGCGGAATCTGCAGCCTGTACGCTCACATCTGGGGCAGATTGCACAGCTGGGGCAGTCCAGCCCTGAGTGTCTTTGTATGTGCCACCAAGGTGCTGCGCTTGTTCAGCCAAAGACACACCCCTGCAAACAGGTCTGTAGATATAATACAGACTCATTGATGCCCCAATATGCCTTCACAAATTTACAAAGAATCTTCCACCCTCCCATACCACAACAGGGGAAGAAAAAGCTAAAAAAACTTACTGCTGAAGCTCAGGAAAAATAAATAAGCTCAGGCTTACAATGAGAATGATAGAAATATTGGTTGTGACGCCTAATGTCAACCATATAAAGGCTTATGCATTTTCATGCACAGAATTGTATTCATTCACAGTAGATTTCTGACTGTAATGCCTGGCCAAAAGTAAAATTTAACAGAAATATATTACATAAAATATTTGTGCTTTTTCTATATAAGGTGCTATTCCAAATACTTCATATTGGCTAATTTGTCTAATCCTCATTATACCAATTTTACAGATGATGTGACTGAGGCACAAGGCATTAAAAAGCTTTGTCCAAAGTTATCCTCTGCTTTGTGGAGAAGCCAGGAATCCAAGTAATCTGACTTGAAATCAAGTTAGATTATAGCCAAGTAATCAGGGTATAATCTATATTGCTATACTCTTTCATAAAAGAGTAAATCATACACATTAAATATAAAATGTGTCAAATGACACTAAGGTTGTGCATTCCTTTGTGAATGTGCGTATTTACACGAACACTCATGTGGGCACTCAAAGGAGACACTTCACTTTTATTCTGCACAAGCACCTGCGTATATGTACTCAATCATATTCGAATATTGGGCACTTTCTGATTCCCACCACCATGTACTTGAACTCAGGCAAAAACAATTAATTAGACACAACTGCTTCCCGCAAGTAGCTCAGGTTAGTGGGAGTCAAACAGTTAAATAGATGCTTGACCTTGCAAGTGAAGATCAGGTGCTGACACTGATCTGCAGAGACCAAGAAGACACCCTCTCCCCACCTGCCTGACATCTCCCACCAGTCTTCTTGGGAAGCCGCGCACTATTGCCATGACGTAGCCAGCACTCACAACACATGAAGAGCTCCACTTGGGGATTGCTTTCAAGACCATTTTATAAGCTGCCCAAGAAAATGAGTCTTGTTGCTTGATAATTACACATAACACACACATGCACATCCCTTTCTTAGAAAGGAGGTGGGACAACACAGAAACTGGGATGGGAGGGGGCCAATCCTGTTGGATTCCTACCTTCCCCTCCCTGGACTTCTGCGCTCCTCCTCCCTGTAGGGAGTCCCAGCACAGATCCCTTCCCCTCCCCTCGGTGCTGACTTGGCAAGTGATTCACTTTATGAATATGACCCTCAGAGGGGAGAGCCCCTCTCAGCAGCCCCCGAACTATGTTATCACCGTTATTAAGGAGCTTAAAGAGGAGCTGGGAGGACGAGACACCACTGGAATTGCAGCCTGATTGTGATTGATGTGTTCCTATTAGCGCCTCAGTGTTATCTCTCTGGATGGCAAGAACAGCCAGTGGCTTGTAACACAACAGATTACCTGAGTTCTCAGCCTTAGAAGGATGTTTAAATAAAATATAGTCCCTCTTAGCAAGAGGCTCATTTTCTCCACGAGGCTCCCAGACTATTTCATGTCAGCTCTGATTCGCTGCGACTCTCCTCAGTAAACATGTCTTATCATTAATAATTCTTTACAAGCACAATCTCCAAGAGTCCTCTCTCTCGCTCTCTTTCTCTAGGTGGCTGGACTCAGACACATCACGCTCCAGTTTGGGTTCCAAGGTGCTTCTCTCCGGATTTTCACCTGCCTTGCCAAAAATGATTGATTACGCCGGGCCGACTGGGTGTCCGGCAATACCCAACAAATGACTTTGGCCCCTAACAGCAGGCCTTGGCCAGATAGAAATCAATATTTCACCATTAAAATCTATCAAAGAAGAGTTAAGGCACCATCTGTCCCTGCCGCCTCTCTATGGTGTGTGAACATTAAATCCGACACTTGTACTACATGGGTAATCAATATATAGTGGTTCACAGATCATTTGTGGTTCCCTTTTAGCAGTGATGGATGTCTGGAATCGTTGTGATTCATTTTGTCAGACCATTAAACAAGATTCTGTCCAGTTCCTTCCTGATTTCATTTAGAGGATCATTCTTCACAGTTCATAAGAGGGAAACGGTTTTACCAATCTGCTTCTATTTCAATAAGTCACTTTATAGAGATTTTGTGTCCTCCAGACTGTAAAAATTCTGGAGAGATAGTACAAACAGACCTCTAAAACTATTCACTGCATGACATATGCATAAAGTGTGAAGAGAGGAATGTAAATATGTTTACCTCTTTATCTGCAAATGTTGGTTTTAACCCGCTCCTGACTGGAGTGCCAGTCAGTGAGCTTCCAGGAAGGAAGCAGTGATTGGTAGTGCAGCAGGAGGAGGAGGGTGGCTGGTGACAGGTGATGAGATCACAGGCCCGGGAAACCCCTGCACCCTTGCTGGCCTCTGAAGAGCACATGGGAAGGGCTTTTCTAGAGGCTACTTTTCAGGGGCTTTTACTTCACTCTCAAGATGATTTTGCCACTTACCCAAATGGGAGTCAAATATCTCTGTAACCTCATGCCACCTGCTATCTCAAAGTAGAGACAGGGATCGTGCCCTTGAGGATGAGGTGCAGGTAGACATGGGTGCGTGAGAATAGCACTGCAGCATCGATGGAGCAGTAACCTCTACCGCCTCACCTTCCAAGATAGAGATGAGGCTCCTGATTTCCCAATGAGGAACCTGAGGCTAAGAGAAGTCAACTAACCCATTTCAGCTCATGCTAGCGAGATAATGGGAGTCAGGTCCAGTCCCCCCAGCCTGGCTGACCTCAGAGCCTACCTGAGGCCGGTCAGCCCTTGGTTACCAGGCATTATCCTGCAGATGATTTTGCTTCATCCCAAGTGAGTTTCCGTCATCCTCCTGGGATTGCACCAACCACTGTGGGTGCTTTTAAGAAAAATATTTTTTCCTGTTATTTTAAGTAAGTCTATAGCAGGATCACTAAATGATGAACTCCAAATCCAAACAATTGATTTTAAACTCTTTTCTGATTTAAGGTTATCGGCTAACGATATCCCTCTTTCTGATGTTAGTGTAGTTAACAAGAGGTCGGTTTAAGTATTAACAAAAGTATATTTGTATATATACAGATGTATAATTTAAATATAATCATATATTACTACTATAGAATATTACACACTTTGAAAGATTTTAGAGAGGGTTTCACTTTTCCCTCTTCATTTCCTTGTAAGAAAAAAGTGTCTGAGTCTCAGAAAAATTCAAAACTGACCTGGGGCAAGAATCTTGTTTTCTGACTCAGGAAGTACTGTACCAAAGAATTACAAGCAACAAAATGTTACTGGAGGATCTGGGGAATGCATTTATTGAGTGGATAATTGGGGGAGAGTTGTCCTACTTTGCAGCTGAGCAGAAGGGCAAACCTCCAATCAGTGTGAACTCCCTCTCCAATTCACTAGCCACTGGGCACCTGGGCTTTAAGGTGAGTGGTCCTGAAGATAAGGGCATAAGATAGTTGGCTTGTCACTTGAGAAGATAAGACAGTTGTCACTTCAGAGTCAGAGCCATGCTGCACAGCAGCACCTGGGGGAAGTTCAGTCAAGGGCACTTTTAGGAGCTACAGGGCATCACAGGGAGACCCTGAATTTAGACTTCAGAATGATCAAACAATAACTTTTGGGCTGCTGAAGAACCCCTAGGAAGTCATGCCAGGTAAGTCAAGTAAGCTCCCTGAGCATCTAATCATATCTACCTTGTAGGGATTGTGAGAAGTGAATGAAATGGTATAAACTTTAACGCTTGTCCTATCACAGTATTAGGTAGCTTCTTTTTATCTTTCTTCTTCCTTTCTTTCCTCCCTGACATTGCTCCATAAATTTGTATTATACTATATTTCAGTGGCCAATAAGAATGTGTAATGGAATCTGCCACAGAAGAATTTATGTAAGTCTTCTTTGAGTCTAGAAACATAAAACCTAGGGATTAAAAGAATTGAGAGGTCTTTTGTTCAACCGCTGACTCACTGCAGGAATTACTTTTGCCACCTGCCTGCTGGTTCATTTGCAGTGAACATAAGCTCAAGATGCCATGAGGAAGTCGGACCCTCGCTGGACATTAATTTAATGAATTCCCTGCTAAATCTGCCTCCCTGTAAGCCCCACCCACTAGTCCCAGTAATAATTCCAATCCATAACCACCTCATGTTCCATATAACAATTTAGTATAATAAAAAGAAATGTTCCTTTTAATTTGTGTTAAAACTCCCTTCTTGAAGCATTTTGATCACTCAATGAAAATCCAAGAGTTGAGAATTGGGCCAACTTAGTTTTATGCATATCTTTCAGTGTTTGCTCTGAACATATCCTAGCTCATTTTCAGTGTCATGATGACTTGGATTATTTTTTCTTTTATGAATCTTCCAGCTTCCTCACCAGTGCTGGATTTTCTCTGTCTCTGCAGTTCCATTCTTAAGCATAAACCCAAAACTGCACAGAGTGCTAAAGATTCAATTTTATGCTTCAGATGTCATTCATTCATTTCTTCTTTCATTCCTGTCTTTGGTTCTTCCTATCCACTTTTCCTCTATCCACCTGTCCTTCCATCTCAAGTGTCTCAATCAGAGCATGAAGGCCAATAGATACCTCAGACCTGAACCATGACCTTTAATAATGTACCACAATAAGCTCCAGTGCTAAGAGCAGTACTGTTCTCAGCAGCTGTTGAAGCAGCTTGCTGCCCACCTTAATCATGACCCCAGAGGTCAGCATATGCCCTGGGTTGGTGCCCGTTAACGCCGATGCCAGGGTGCTAGGCCATACCATTCTGTCTCCCATCTTCTCTCACTACACACACTCCAAAACATGGGGTTAAATTCAACATTTTTACAAAGCGTCAAAAGAAAAAAAGGAGTCAAAACTTGCAGAAAACTATAGCGGGGAGGCTAAGGTATGTGGCAGGGAAGGGGGAGAAAAGAGGGTCAATACAGGGGAGGGAAGATCACAGAAAACTAAGGTGATGATTCATGGGTGATATGGTGGGAGGTTTATGAGAATTTTCCCTGAGAGGAAAAATCAAATATTGACAACAATATAAGATTATTTTTATGTTTAATAAAAATAAATAAATTCAATAGTTCTAGACTCCGTGTGCCTAAGAAACTCCACTGAGCCCTCAGGGACTGTCCAGCTCATCTAGCCCCCAGCAGCCATCTTATGGGACAGAGATTGACTCTACAGATTGCCCAGTTCTAGCATCACTGCTATCTCCCAAATTTTATCTTTTGGACCCCTACTCCTCAAGGCCTCACTTCTTGTCCCTGCTTCATGTCTCAAAAGTTAGTATTTGAAATGCTGAATTCTGTGGCTATGTTCTTGGTCTTCGTGCAAACCTCTAAATCCATGTCTCCTGCCCAACTTGGCATATATGCTCCTCCCCATAAGTGTGGCCTTAATAGGAAGATGGATCTCTTCACTGCATCTTTTACTTTCCATTTTGTTTTATTATTGATGTAGTATCGCTTTATAATATTATATAGGTTTTAGATATTCATATATATATATATCATGTATTGCAACATCATATGTTATCTTAATTTCCAAAAGTCTAGTTTGCATCCATTGTCACACACTTGACCCCTTCTACGCCTTTTCCATCTTCCCTCTGGTAACCACTGTTTTGTATTTAGAGTTCAAAATGGGTTTTTCTTCTGTTATGTTCAGTTGTTTATTTTGTTTCTTTACCACATAGGCGTGAGGCCATAGGGTGCTTGTTTTTTCCCTGATTTCTTTCACTTAGCATAATGTTCTCTACTGTCAAAAGTCATATCTGTACCCATCCACTCACATAAAATTGCTAAAAGCATCCTGAACAGAGAGTGCTGGAGCCACACTCAAATCCAGGTCAGCTGAAACTCAAGCTTGCCCGCCTGGTGCAGGCCTGTATATCAGAAGCCATGGAGGGAGGATGAGCCAGGACATGTAGTCTAAGGCTTGAAGACCATTAACCCACCTAGTCTCCCTTAGGTTAGTTATTGGAAAACTATTTCTGAGGTAACAAGTCAAGTATTCTGTAGACTTCCAGGATCTCCAGACACTCTCTTCTTACTCCTTGTTCTAAAATAAAACAATAAATACACTCAAGTTTTCTTTCCAAGCTAATAGTCGAACTCATGCCATGGACCTAAGAGGTTTGCCTTTTAATAAACCATTTTCCTCCCTAAAAATAGTGTTTTTCATTGCAAACCTACCACATCCTGACTTGCTTTGTGACATTATTTCACTGAATCCCAGAGCATCCTCAGCAAGTTTAGTTTCATTTTCCCCCACTTTTAGATGAGAAACTGAGGCTACAAGAGCTTTTTAACTCATAAGTTATCATTGTTAATAAGTGGCAGAAGTAGGATTCACTTCCAAGTTGGACTCTACAGCCTCAACTACCAGACTTTTGATCATCCATGAGCTGGGATACTCAGAGGCTGTTTCCAGGAAGGCAGACCTAAATCATGGAGCTTCCATGCTCTGGGGACAGGACTGCAGGATGCCAATAAGAAATAGTAGACAGAACTGGGGAACTCAGCCAGACTTCTCAGCTGGAATGGGGGCTAGGGTATCTCCCTTGCGGCATGAATTGTGGCAATGACTGAGGGTAGCAAGGCAATTAGCAGGCAGGGTTAACTCTGAGATGGGCCCTGTGCAAGGGCAAATTGCCCAATCGAATGCTAAAGGCACTCCAATGGCTAATCCAACTTTCTCACTTTACACATGAAGAAGGATTTGAATGATTACCCCCTAAGAACTAGGGAGGTGTTTTTTTTTTTTCTTTCCAGCCCTGTGGTGTCAGTGTACATTCAGTCCCTACCCTCTCAAGAAAGAATTTCGTGAAGCCTGTTGCTTCACCATAAATTCAACAGGAGAGCCACAGTCTCTAGAAGTGGAAAGGGAAGTGATATTATTTGAATGTGCCAAAACCTGCCTAAGTGCAATGCTTAACACACATCATCTCATTTCTTCTCTGAGAAAAAAGAAACAACAAAAAACAAAAGCCTTGAAATTGGTGGTATTGGAAGAAAGTGAATTGGGGCTCAGAGTGGTTGAGTAAGCTGACCAGGGTCACACAGTTTGTTCACAGTTGAGGCAAGATTCCAACTTAGCTCCCCTAAGCAATGAATCTTTCCATGTAGCCACACAAGACTGACAAAGTGGGCATCCCAAATCATACCTCTCTCTAACATCCAACCTCAGATCTTCTAGAGACTCCTCAACCATTCAACTGTAAAAAGACACAGCTCCTCATGTGATTCTCTTAACCTAATCTCTTTGCCACCAGAAGATGATTACCAGGACCTTTTTGCTTTGTGTAAGGGTACCTAGAATGTGCAGGAAAACATGAAGATACAATGAAGGTCACTCCCATTGTAGAATGGGATGGAGAGGGGTATTTGTGCTAGAAAGACGTAGACCATTTTTCTAGAACTATATCACAACTTTGCCTCACATAAATACTTTTTTGACCTGTTGAAGAGATGGGCTTTTGCCAGGGGCTGTTGGTCATCTCAGACAATTCTGCTTTTCTTTCTAATTGGCCTTCCATTGCTTAGAACAGGAATGAGAGGAAATAACATTTTAAAGCAGTGCAGAGAAGGGAGGGAAGATGATGCTTCAGTATAGGCTCCCAGACCTTTGGGAAAATAGGAAAATGGAAAGAGCCACAGAAGAATGCACCTTTGGGGCAAGTTGACTCATCAAGTGGCCTGACTGGGATCCCCTCTTATTCACTTATGAGCTGTGAGATCTGGGTAAAGTCTTAACATGGTTGAAGTACAAGTTTCTCATTTTTACAAACAAAAAAGTAATTATTTTCCTCTCTCAGTGTTGCGTTTAGTAATGAACATGGGAATAAAGTACCTAGCACATAGTAGGTGCTCATTAAATGGATACAGCTATGACTGACTCATTCACTCAAAAATGGAATGCATGAGTTGGATTTGGATAGGAGTTTTCAAAAATGTTCATCACCACCAGCGCTCTCACTCGCAACTGTCAATCTCTTTTTCTTCTAAAGAGTGAAAGGGAGGTGGGGGGACAAGGAGAGAAATTTTCAGGGTAACAAGACTAATCAGGATTTCACCATCAAAGCAAATATATCCAATTAGCAGCTATTAAAGAAGCATTTTCTGGCACTGTGCACAATGAAGGCCATTCTATCTAGTGGAAATTAATCTTAATTATTGGTACCTGCATACATACGTGCAAAGGGAAGCAACTCACATTAATCTACATTAAACTTAATAGCAGTCCGTGTATTATCTATTCTGAGTCAAAATTGACTGCTGGCCTCTGCATAGATATCTGCAGTGCTAACTCAAGTAATTACAGTGCAGTAGGTTTCAAAGACACAATTTGTTCCCTATATAATAAATCAGTTGCTAGAAGCTTTTTGTAATTAAAAACCAAAAGGAAAAAAATAGAACTGTATAGGCAAATGCCACTTTCTTCTAAGGCAAATTAGGAGAAAGAAAAGTGTGTCTTCTTATTGCCTAGTTTGAAAGGAGAAGGGAACACCCACCCTGATAGAATCCCAAACAGAGAGACAATTAGTGTGAAACTTTTATTACAGTTATGGAAAAAGGAATTTTAAGGTCCAAAAATTTAAGAATCCTAGGAGGTTATTAATCAGTTAAGATTTCCAAGGAGGTCGGTCAGGGTATGTGAGAGATATATTCTTTATTAATGGGAATTTTCAACAGTCTGATTCAGGATGGAAGATGGTTAACTTGATATTAATAGTGATCTCCACAATTACATAAGAAACTAACTATAAGAGAAAAGGAATAATGGCTATGTTGTCTTTCTCTCTACTACCCACAGTCCTTTATATTGGAGTATCTTGCATTCATCCAATATCTGTGTTTAGAGGTTGCCATACCTTTCATAGTTACTTCTGGCTTTTGTTTTCTTTATTTCCAGAAATCTAGTCCTCCATCTATTTCAACTACTCCAACTAGATAGGACTTTTCTTAGCTGCCCAGAATCATACACATACTTGTGTTCTATGACCTCTAGTTCAACCTCCAACCCAGGTCCTCCAGTAGAGACTCCATCCCATACAATGTTTCATGTGTGTCATGTATGGCATGCTGCCACTACAGAAATGGTGATCATGAAGTGATGCACACAGTGGCTTTACAGAGGCAGCTTAGAGCTTGAAAGCTTTTTCCTTTCTGGATGGTAGCTTCCTCCTCCAAGTCCTTGGGAAAATGTTGCCACATTTTTAGCCAAAATGATTGACTTCCTAAAAAAGAGTGTCCGAGGTTATTGTAAAGTCTTAATTTTTGTATGTTGCCCAATTGTTTCTGGAAAAGTGGATCACTATTTAAAGTGAATTTTGGGCGTGGAACCCTGAGGGAAGCACAGGCTGGACCAAAGATGCTGAGAGCCCATTAAGTGGAGATGCATTGTATGTGGAGTTTGAATATTGGCTCCATCTCTTCCCAGTTGCAGGTCCTTGGAAATTTAACCTCATCTCTGAAGGCAGGATTATAATTGCTGCTCTAGAGGATAAAATAAAATAGAGGGTACCAGTGGTTCTCAACTGGGGCCTTCTTGTTCAGAGGGGATATTTGGCAGTTGCTGAATGGCAGGCACATTTTTGTCATGTTCCACATTGCGACAAGAGTCATGGCCTATTACAGTTGGGAGACAAGCTCACCCAAGCCAGATTTTCCCAGACTAGCCATCTGCCCCCCTATATTATCTAGTTCTTCACCTCATTGCAAGACCCTTCTAAGTCCCTACTTCTTTCTTATGCATTCTCAGTTCTCATTTCTGATTCTCCCTGAGCCATCCCTCAACTCACCTAGCACCCCTCCTAGGTCCTAACCTATGTTACCATATCGCGCAATTGAGGTTGTGTTTATAATTGCACATGACAGAAAAAACTGGTGGCATATGAGGTTTGAAAGGCATGAAGAGATCTAAAATAATCTGTGGAGAAAAGGAGAGTCATCTAATAGAGAAAACACCTGAAATTTCAAGAAGAACCTCAGCAAGGAGAAGACTTGTGGAAGAAAATATAGACTATAGAAAGAGGAGAAAGAGAGAGGAATTGGTCTGGGGTTAAGTGTCATATATCATGGTTTCCCATTTTCTGCACTGCTGGTAGTGGGAACCTGGTACTGATGATAACTCAGACCTCTGAATTCATTATAGTGTGTGGCTATCTTGTGCACTGAAAGAGGTTTAGCAGTCCCAGCTCCTCTATACTAGGTGCCAATAATATATACAACCCCCCTCACCTGTGACAGGGAAGCATATTGCCTAAAACTGCCAAATATCCCCTCTGAACAAGAAGGCCCCAGTTGAGAACCACTGGTACCCTCTATTTTATTTTATCCTCTAGAGCAGCAATTATAATCCTGCCTTCAGAGATGAGGTTAAATTTCCAAGGACCTGCAACTGGGAAGAGATGGAGCCAATATTCAAACTCCACAACCTACAATGCATCTCCACTTAATGGACTCTCAGCATCTTTGGTCCAGCCTGTGCTTCCCTCAGGGTTCCACGCCCAAAATTCACTTTAAATAGTGATTCACTTTTCCAGAAACAATTGGGCAACATACAAAAATTAAGACTTTACAATAACCTCGGACACTCTTTTTTAGGAAGTCAATCATTTTGGCTAAAAATGTGGCAACATTTTCCCAAGGACTTGGAGGAGGAAGCTACCATCCAGAAAGGAAAAAGCTTTCAAGCTCTAAGCTGCCTCTGTAAATGAAAAACACTTTGTGCCTGGGAAATATTATATCTGCCAGAGCAAGATGAGGGTCTTACTGTAACAATGATAGCATCAACTCCATGCTCCTTTCAGTCCCAAGACTCCAAGAAGGGCCTTAACAAATGAAATTTTATACAAGCACACACAAACACATGCACACTACCAGAAAAATTCGCACATATATCACTTTGTCCACCTCTCTAATGAAGGTGGAATGCAGTGGCAGATGTTTCACAGCTGCGTGACACTCACCCTCCAGCAGTTTAGGTCAGGAAGCTGAGGACACTCGATCCAAGAGGAATTGCAGACAGAGTGGAGGGAGGTAAAATCTAATCCTGCAAATTGGGATACAGCCAAGTGCATGGAGTACTCTCCACATCATAGTCTCAACCTTACACCAAGAGAATGAAAGAAGAAACATGGCAGCTATCTACAGCATCAGAGAGGCCAGGTGCTCGAGTTCATGAAGAACAGTGGAACTGGAGAATGGCCCTAACATTTGGAACAGATGCACAGCCTGTAACTCTGTCCAATAAAGTCAAGGTTCTAACTTTGGTCTTCAATCCTCATTAGATACTTGTATTTTATTGAGAAGTCTTTGGCTGCATCCCAATGCAGAGATAGCTGCCTGCCCCACTACAGAATAAACCCTTTCATAAGAAATGAACCACCAATACATGAAGGTGGGAAAGACAGTGGACAGTGGAAAAGACAGTGGGAAAGTCAGGGGAAGACAGTGGGTAGTATCTTATCTAACTAGGTCAGGCAGTGAACATATATAACTACAGAGCAAGGTGAAAGGAAGTAATCAGTGGAGCACCTAGCTCAGATTCATCTGTAGTTCAGGAACTTTATCTCCATCATCTCATTAATTTTTT
This sequence comes from Uropsilus gracilis, assembly GCA_004024945.1. Taxonomy (NCBI): domain Eukaryota; kingdom Metazoa; phylum Chordata; class Mammalia; order Eulipotyphla; family Talpidae; genus Uropsilus; species Uropsilus gracilis. Next base: position 11,558 of record PVHY01012660.1, on the reverse strand, counting down.
ACTGGATCTTATAATCTGAATTTTGGAAATGAAATTGGATTTGGAGAATATAAAGAAAATTGTCAGCATTATAAGCTATTAGGTTTTCAGTTATATCCCAGTAAGCCAGAATGCAAGCTTAAATCAGTTAACCTGAAAGTGACCAATCTGTATTACCACCAAATGAGGAAATAGAATACCACTAGCAGCCCAGAAATCTGTTTGTCCCCTTCTAGTCATTACCACTCCCCCAGGTAAGTGAGCTCTGCTTTTCGATTACTATAGATGAAATTTTTGTCTATTTTCGAACTACAGGTAAATGGAATCATATAGTGATTTTTTTATCTGACTTCTTTTGCTCAATAATTTACTTGTGAGATTCATCTGTGTTTTTATGTGTAACATGTTCATTTCCATTGCTATATAGCAACCCACTGTATGAATATATTATCTATGTATCAATTCTATTGTTCACTGGCATTTGGGATCTTCTATAAGAATACTATGTAAGAATAATGCTGTTAAAAACTTTTCCTAACTCTCTTTTGGTGCCCACATGTTTATATATTTAAACTTAGGAGCAAAATTCCTGAACCATAAGATATATATATTTTTTCATGTCTGCTAGATAAAGACCAATAGGTTTCTAAAGTGTTGTACAAATTAATACTCCCACCAACAATATTTGAAAGTCCCACATATACTCTCCAAAAATTGATCCTTTGAATTTTTTGTTAAATTTTAACCGTTCTGGTGACTCTGTAGTTTCACTAGATTGCAGTTATAATTCCCTTGATAGCTAATCAATTTGAAAATCTTTGCATGTATTTATTGACCATTTGAATCATTCCCTCTTTCATGAAGTGATTTTATTTTTATACGCTGATTTGTATAAGCTCTATGTATATTTTACTTATTACAAAATTTATTTGTTGGGTATCTCTATTACAACTACCTCCTCTCATGTTTTGGCTTCTCTGTTCACTTTCCTTGGTACCATTGAGTTTTCAGTTTTAGTGACTTTAATGAAGTCCAATTTCTCAATTTTCTTTTGCTATGATTATGTGTCTGATTTAAAAAAAAAATACCATCCAAGATGATAAATGTACTCCCCTATGCTATAGTCTAGAACATTTATTGTTTACCTTCCATATTTAGATTTACAATTCACATGAAAATAATTTTTGGGTGTGATATAAGGTAGTTCTTAGCCAAACTGATAGTCAATTAATTTAGAACCGATTATTAAAAGGATTATCCATTTTAATGTTTTCACTAATCAAAGAATCAGGCATGTGTTAGCATGCTCCTGAATACTTTATTGTGTTTATTGTTCCATTTGTCTGTCTTTACACATATGCTACCTAATTTACTTATTATGTCCATGGAAAAGTATATTTTTTCCATCAGCTAACTTTCAATCATTTTTAATCCTTGTTTTTCATATAAAGCTAGCATTTGACTAAATTATGCATTTCCATTTTTAATAACTTTCATTTATAATTAGAGTACTCAGAGAATTTATATTTAAAATGATTGTTGATATATTTGGTTTTAAATCTTCTACCTTATTATGCTTTTTATTCCATTTCTTCATTCATCCTTTATTCTCTTTACCCACTCTTTTAGAAAGAAGTAACAAAGAACATTTTTTATTCCCATCTCCCCCTATAATATTTTTAGCTTGTTAGTGATATATGTTTTATTATTCTTTCAGAGGTTATTCCAAAGCAGTGATTCTCAAACTTTGACATGTGTCAAAATTATCTGGAGGATTTTTGAAAATGCAAGTTTCTGGGTTTTAACTCAAATTTTCTTTTTCAGCAGTTCTAGGGATTATTCCAAAAATATATTTCTAACAAGCTTCCAGGTGATGCTAATATTGTTAGTCCAAGAAATCATGTTTTAAGACACTATCCCATGATTGTATTGTATATTCTTGATATGTTACTATCTACCATAAATTGATAATTTTATCATTCTCCAAATAATGTGTCAACTTTTAAATACTTTAACCCATTCACATGTAACTCTAGTTTTATGTTATACTTTTCATGCATATTATTTGTATGTGCATTTAAATTCCAATGGCATTATTTTGGGTTGTTATTGTCACAATAAGTATTAATTAAATTTATACATGTATTTGCTTTATATATTGCTGTTCATTTCTCCCTTGCATTTTTGCACTTCACCTGGATTATTTTCCATTTATCCAAAGAACTACTTTTAGTATCCATCTTAGTGTGTCTCTCAACTTTTGACTGTTGAAAAAGTCTTCATTACATCTTCTTTTCTGAAGGACAATGTTGAGTCTAGTGTTCTAGACTGGAATTTGCTTTCTTTTTAATTTTTTTTTTTTTTAGCTTTATTTTGTTATTGATTGCACACACACACACACACACACACACACATTACATCATTTTCTACCCCAAGGTTTTCCCATCCCTTGTCACCGTGAACCACCTTTATCTCTTGTCCCTCTCCCCTGACTTAACCCTCTACCCCCTCTCTTGCTCTATGCTTCAGTTCTGTTGGCAGTTTTAAATTTTTCTTGTCTGTTTGTTTATTTGTTTTCTCTGTAGCCCTCATATATAAGTGAGATCATCCCCTATTTCTCTTTTTCTTTCTGGCTTATGATTCCTTCTAGCTCCAACCATGTTGCTGCAAATGACATAAGTTTGTCTTCCTTGATTGATGAATAATATTCCATTCTGTAGATATAGCACATATTTTTCAGCCATTTGTCAGTTATGGGGCATTTGAGTTGGTTCCATGGGATATATTTTCTTTTAACATTATAAATACATCTCTCCCTTGTTCTTTTGCTACAGAATTTCTGTTGAAAAGTATGTTAGTCTCATTGCTGCTCCTTTACCATTAAAGTGTCTTTTTTTAAATGCCTCTTTTTTTTTAAGTTTTTCTTTGTTTTTTATTTCAAACAGTTTGACTTTTTAAAATGTTAATATTTATAATTATGATTTGATTTGTGTTTATCTAGTGTTCACAGGGTTTTTTCAATTTATAATTGGGTGATTTTATCAGTTCTGTGAAATTCTCAGACATTACTCTGCTCCATTTTTTCTCTTTGAGTTTATACTCACAGGTTCTTAGAACTTTACACCAAGATACATATGTCTTTCATGCCCCTTGCTGTGTTTCAAAACTATTTTCCTCTTTGTGCTTTATTCTCATATTTTCAACTTGATTACACTTAATTTTTAAACCTTTCCTCTCAATACATCTATTGCTCTGTATGTTTAATAATTTTTCAGTTATTTAGTCTTCAGTTTGAGAAATACCTTTCAATTCTTTTTTAGTAGATTCTAGTTCTCTGTTGAAATTTTCTATCTTGCCATCTTTATATATATATATATATATATATATATATATTAATCACAATAGAGACTGTATCAGATAACTTTAATATCTGGATTACTGATGTGTCTACTTCTATTGTCTGTTTATTATTTCTCTTCTTGGCATGCTGAATGATTTTTAATTGGATGCTGGATATTACATATAATAAATTGCAGAGATAGATGCAAAAACATAAAGGATGGAATATATATAGTAGGATAAATGCTGGACAGAGTAGACACTAACCCCATCTACCCTTAGGTAAGTTAAGGCTTCCTTCACAAGATATTTATTTATCTATTTTTGAGCTGGCAATGAAAACACACAAAAAACACAAGTCTGGGTAATAATTTACATAACTCAAGACTATGTTTGGGGTTTTTATAAAAGATAATCTAGCTTTTTTTGTCTTTAATCTCAGGATATAGTCAGGTCTCAACTGAAAGTATTATTATTATAAGGCTTGTGTTTTTGTTGTGTCCTGAACCTGACAGTTTTCTCCATAGCACTGTGAGACTGCAGAGTTTTATGTCTCTTTATTAACTGACACAAATTTGTAAAAGATGACAAATACTTCAAGTTGACAGTAAGAGAAACTATTTGGCTCATTTTTTTTTTCTTTAGAATCTTGATCTTCCAAGTCGTAGCTGCCTTAGTAACCCTAAAATCTAATTTTTTGGTCCTGCTTTCCCACTGCTTTCTGCTACACCTCTCAGTCCCATTGTATTTTTAAGTATGCAAATACCATAAGAATAAAAACACTAGAAAATATTGGACTTGACTTTTCCGTAGGATCTGGGCCCTACAAAGCCTGATTGCTTTGGTTATTTTCTAACACCTTCAAGCAATTATTTGCATTTTCATTTTATAATATTTTTATAGATTCCTTCACTGATACAAGCTAGCCAATGATGGCCAGAAATGGAACTTGATTGATAATTTGCTAAATCCTCTAGGTGGCTCTAATATGTGGTCATGATTAGACCACATGACCTAATCTAAGCTTGTGATATTCTCTTATACACATGTAAATTTCTCTTCCAGGAAATTCATTTTACATCCCCTGCCTGGCCAACCCCTAAAGGAAGCCTTTCCTTACCTAAGGGCAGATGGGGTTAGTATCTACTCTGTCTAGCATTTATCCTACTAAATTCTAACCTTTATATTTTTACATGTGTCTCAAGCATCACTGTAAGTTACCTATGAACAAGGGCCATTTCTTTTTTGTTGCATATTTTCTTATATTTGAATAAATGTTTTTAAATATCATACTATACCTCAGTCTTCACTCTTTCAAAACTACAGTTCTTTTTTCTATCTTTCTAATCCTAAGTAATAGATTTTGGATACATCCCAACACATCTGGCTTTTTAATCCTCTGAGACCAATTTAACTTCTCACCTGCCTTGGTTTAATCAGTATGTAATATTTCTAATCCTACTACCAGCCATGAATATCCTTCATGCATCCCCTTTCATTTCAAGATTATGCAAGACATTATCTCTCTGCTAAATAAACATGTATATGTCTTTTAAGGCATAATAATTCAATCAATCAATGGTCAAGTATTGAACTACAAATATATGTACCAGCTGTGATGGAAGATGTGACAGATTTCATTCTTTTAAAACTCAATTCAAAAGTATAATCTTTGGGATATTTCTTTCTACATCTGCTATTGGGGATGGGGGAGGTATCCTACTCTACCAGAGTTCATGGCCAGTTGAAAACACTAAGTGACCCCATACTTTCACTAAGAAGGATATGATGAATACTTCCTGCATTAATCTAGCTATTTAGCTAACTGCTGAAATAATGATATCACATTGGAATTTTTCTAGATGCTGGGAGAATGGGAGAATCAAAACCTGTTGACAGCCTAAAGAAATATAACCTCCCACCAGAACAGTTGTTGCTAAGTTTAGTTAACGTGCGTCCTGTCAGTGAAAAAATAGGAACCTTCCTTAAATATCTTTTCTTTCATTGTTTATTTGATTGCTTCCCTGTTCCAGCACTGATTGACTAGTTTTACAAATGTATTACTACAAGATGTGCATGAATGTGGAAGAGTGGGGGGGAACAGAGAAGAAGAATGTCATTCTAATAGTTGTCACTCCAGGCAGGTTCCTTCAGTATCCCTACTACATTTTATCCAATGGTAGGAATATCACCATGGAAAATAATGAAATATTTGTAAATAGCATCTAGTGTCTTGTTTTTCATATCTTTTTTAAATATTGCTGTTTTCTTGTAATCATCTACGCAAGAAAATATGGAACCTGAGAGCACTCCATGACCATCTCTCAAAGATCAAATTTAGATTCAATAAAAACATTCAAGCCAGGCACGGTGGCACATGCCTTTAAGCAGCTGCAGAGGGGAGCTAAGACTAGGAATCACTTGAGTCGGTGATTCGAGTCCCGCCCGGGGCAACATAAGGAGACCTAGTCTTAAAAAAGAGCTGGGTTGTGGAGCGTGCCTGTAATCCCAGCTACCTGGGAAGCTGAGGTTGGGGATCTCTTGAGTCGGAGGTATCCCGGGCAACATGAGCCTGAGGTTCCGTGGGGAAAATAGCGAGACCTAGTCTCAAAAAGAAAAAAAAGAAATCCGAGTAAAGAAAGCTGTATGTTTTCAAAATAAAGGATCCAAGCAAGTACTTGCGCTTCTCTTTCAGAAAGCATCAAACATATTTTCTTTATCTTCATATTCCCCGTGGTATGTACTGCAATAATTTCCTTTCAAAAAAAATCTTGGGAAAAGAATCCAAACAATAATAGAAAACAATATATATATATATATATATATGCTGTCATCATCCTGAGGTGGTAAAGTTCAACCCTGGCCAAAAGTAAGGGGATGTATAGCAATCGTGAGAATAATAAGTGATTATTCCAACCCCCTTTTAGATTTTCTGTACCCCTCCTTTGTTTAATTCTTTCCATTTCCAGTTTTTTTTTGTAGAATGACACTAAAAACCATATTTCAGACTAATGGCTACCAATGATTGCAAGAATAAGATTCCTTTCAAATGACGTAAGATTCCCCCTATACATATAAGCTACTAAAGTTGTATCTTAGAATCTGCCAATTGAGGAAATACATGAAAAAACTCTGTATTTAATATCACTTTTTAAAAGATATTTAAATCAGTATGAGATCTGAACATTACTAAAAATAAGCATAAATGTTAGTGTGTATGGCATTATATTCTAAGCATCAGGTCATATTTTTACGTTGATTTGCAGATGCTTTGAAATAACTCTCAACTCTTCTCCCTCCATCACTCCATTCAGATTTCTTTTATCCTATAGCATTCATCCTCATGAATCTCATCTCCCTTGTTTTTGCATTTGGTTGTTTCTCTCTTCTTTGTTTAGCCTAACTTTCCTGCTCCTTCTCAATAGCCATTGCTCAGTCATCCTTTCCTTGAAATCAATTTACTTTCTGTATCTCTCTGGCTTTGTGCAAACTTGGCCCCACTCCTGGCCACCAGCATCACTCACTAACCTTGAATCAACTGAGTTTAATAACAGGTTTCCTTAAACTAGCTTCCTTTTTGATTCCTTGCCTGTTCTTTTCCCAATTGACTATGTTTTATAAGTACCAATTTTTCAAGAATTCATCAATGAATATGTGAGAACTCCAGCTGGAACCATTTCTGTCTTGTAAAGAAGTCAGATCTGGGCCCTACAGCTAGGAAGGGGACCATAAATATTTTTAGGAAAATAGCATTATGAACTATGTGTCATTTTTATTCTCATATGTTTCCGATCTAACTGCATACACAAATTATGTGAGAACATTTTCTGGTCTTTGAGAGAAACTGTCCTGGTCGATTGTTTAGGCCAATACCAGGCTAACCTGGATGAAAGAACAATATCACAAAGGGCTGGATTTTGATATCCTATAATCTTTATTCCTAGAGTTTTTACTTTGTCTCAGAACTCTTAAAACACCAACCTGCTCCCTTTTCAGAAAACAGCCATGCGCAAGTTTAATGACAGTTTTTCTGTTTTTCCTTTGTCTTATAGGTTGGACAATTACAGTGCCCAGTTTGATTGTCAGAAAGGAAATTAAAATGTATATCCACAATATTAAATGTAGTAAGGACATTGAACACATACTAGACCCACCATGAATGTCAAAATAACCAAAAGATAATACCAAGTGATTTGGAAGATGTGGAAAAACCAAAATTTGTATATATTATTGGGGAAAATTTGTATGTATTATTGGGAAAAAAACACTTTAAAAAGGTGTTTGATAAACCTACAATAGTTGACTTAGAAATTCCATTCTTTGGAATTTATTGAAGAGACATGCATAGTCCTCCAAGCGACAGTTTGTCAAGAATGTTCAGAGAAATAATATGCATGATCTCCCTGAACTGGAAACATTCCAAATACCCAATGATGAATATAGTGTCATTATCACGTTATGGAATGCTACAGTTTTATTTGGAATGAATACAGATATTCCAAATACAAATCCTAATATGAATGGATCTTACAAAGAAAGCTGAGCAAAAAATGTCAGCCACAAAGATTACACACTATCTGATTTTATTTGTATACACACCAAAAAAAAAAAATACATAGCTCATCTCTAGTATAAGAAGTTGAAATACTTTCCTGTAGAGTAGAAATATTGACTAAATAGGAGCAAAAAAGAAGGCTTTGGATATTAAAATATTCAGGGCTCATTTGTCTACTGAGTGGACTTGACTGAAAATTTATTGAGTCATCTCTTTAGATTATGCATTTTCTGTATGTTATACTTTTTTTAAAAAATAAAGTAAAACATACCATTATAGCAACAAAAACAAAACTAGAGAAGGTGAAACTTCTTCAAACTACCAGCAATTGAGGAAGAGACAAATGACTATTGAGAAGTCCACTCAATATTTGCTCTAAGAACATTTGTCTAGCCAGGGCTAGACCTAAACAGACCATCTCTCTTTTAATGTGTCCCACTATCAGTTTGGTCTCTTTTGTACCTGCTTTGTAGTTCGAACCCTTTCAGACTTCATGTCTGCTTTGCTTTGCAGCTCATCAGAAATGAAAAACAAAATCACTACAATACAACACGTTAAACATTTATTATGCTTTTTAGTTAATGTTGGGTACTTAATCTCTACTTAGTAGATGAGGAAAGTGATCTACAAAAAGATTAAGCCATTTTTCCAAAGGTACAGATACAGATTAGAATTTGTATTAGCTATAGGATTGACACCCATGCTATTAACCAGGAGACTTGTCTGAATCAGGGTGCAATCCAGTGTTCGGACTGATGCTTTACAAACCTCTTTTATATGCCTACCAGGACTTCTGGCTTTCGTTTGCTGTTTGCCTACATATTTACATGTTATCCTCAATATGTGGAATGCCTGTCTTGGTACTGAAAGCCAATCAGTTCCTGACCTCCATCAATAGCAAAACTCTAGCCTGTGACTGGACAACGAGGATGACTGTAGGCTTCCAGACAATTTACTAGATATTCTGATTCTGTCATCTATCTGGTGGTCTCTTTTAGTGGATCTGGAATTGATAAGATCCAAGATGCCACAATCCAAGATACCAAGAAAAATTAGATTAAAAGAGATCACACCTTCAAATAAGATCTGTAATCTTACAGGCAACTGGAAAGTTAAATCCACAAATTTCTGCAGGGTTTTCATCCTCTGTGATTGAATCCCTCGAAGGAATTTGACTGAGAGCTGGGGACCACCCCTTGACAGTTTTTTTTTTTTTAAGCAAGTTCTCAAGTGTTACTGTTTTTGACTTTTAGCTGCATGGTATTTCAGAGATTTCTTATTCTTAAAATCTGTTAGCAATCCCCACATCTACAAACAGGTTTTAGAAAATGGGGGCAGGGAGAGCAGTGAGAAAGACTGTTTCAGGAGCAATCCCTCTGTAAGGAGAAGCCGAAACCTAAATTGGATACAGCTGAAAATATCTCAATCCTGCAAGATTAGTCTTGACACAAGCCCTGCAGCAGAAGCATTGTGTGAGTTAAAGGAATTACTGCAAAGGTTTTTCCTTTCTTATTGCCCACTTATTTTTCTGAAAAGCCCTCTTCTGAACCTTTGTGTTTTACAAAGCAAAGCCTTTGGGTGATAGACCTAAATGGATTCCAAGCGGAGATATTTTGCTGGGGGCCATGATTAAACAGACCTCCTGGAATTTAGACTGACCTGGGCCAGTGTAAATCACCAACTCCCCAGAAGACCCACTCCAGCCCACCAGACCTGAGTGACCACTGAAAGACAAAAAAAAAAAAAAAAAAAAAAAAAGACCTGCATTAAAATTGAACAGGGCCAATCAAATCATTATTTTGTCCTCCCAAGAACAGTCCTGATTTCCTTTTTCATCTCATTAAGATTGTAACGATCTAATATCTGCCCTTCATCACTCCCTCTTTGAAGTTCCTTCAAATCTCAGGCTTTTGCAAAGAGTGATGTTTGCTGGGTCCTTGTCCAAGTCAACGGAGTAATTCACCCACTCCCATTTTCATGATCTCCATTCTCACTTCTTTTGGGGTGTCAATTTCCCATATTTGTAAAATAGTAGGAAGCTAACATGAATTTGAAAGGAAAATATAAGAAATGGAACTGTCGTTGACCAAATTGTTGGCTGTAATTCCGAAGAAGTTCTAAGGTCATGCTGGATACCGTAAGACTAAGTGCACTGACTATGTGACATTAGTAAATGAAGGGACAGTGTTGGGGACCCTAACCCAAACCTTTCCACAGAGTTTAGCCTCCCCCCCACAAATATTGGCTCACATCTTCCACACACCAAAAAGAAAATTAAATTTGCAAAACCAGTCAGATCTAATCTGAACTCTCCTGTTTCATCCAGCTATCTAGTTATCGTGCTCTGCCAAGAGCCCTCTTCCACAGGCACTCTTCGGGAAAGTCATATAATCTATTGGCATAATGGTCCTTTTTCAAGAGAAGTATTTCATTTTAATAAAAATGTGTACCACCATATTTAATCAATCAGGCTGATTGACAACAGCAATAGTTGAGTCTTGCAGCAGATGCTGCTGCTACCTCATTCTTATTCCAGTTTCATTTCTCAATCAAATCCATGTGTAAAAAGCATAATGTGCTGCCAACACAATGTAATAAAACCTCAACTGAAATGCACACCAGCACGACAGAAACCGATAACTCGAAGTATGGGAAAAGTTAACTTCAGAAAAATCACTTCTGACACCAAGTGTTCAAGTTTTATGGACACGAGATGCATCGTCTCACTATAGCTAACATGAATGGGCCAAATTCATGGTTTTGTCCTGAAACAGAAAATAATAATCTTTAAAGCAACATTTTCCAAAAGCTGGCAGAAGCCTTTTTAAACAGCCCAGAAATCATCCTTAAAATTGGCTGAGTTTGTTTGAGATGCACCATTTGTGTCAGAGAGCAATAAATTAGCGCTTGAGCAATGATTTTTTTTATGATGGTGCAGACTGGTTAAAGATGATGTATCACTGGTTGTCACCAATTGAACCAGCAGTTTTCAAAGCTAATGATTCATGGAGGGATAAAGGTAACCTAATTATAGCAGTACCAGAACAGTTCCCAGTTACTACACTCAAATTCTGAATTCCAAATTTTAGACTGGGGGAACTATATATACTACTTATAGGAGGCTAATTTGGAAATCAGAGGTATGAATTGCCTGGGAAAGGGAACAAATACATAGTCCAGAGACATATTAGTGTACTAAGTTAACTAGTGTGACTCCAAAGTTCATGTCTACCTGGAACCTCAACATGTGACTTTATTTAGAAATAAGATCATTACAGATATAATTAGTTGAGGTCAGAGTGGACTTGCCTGAGCTCTACTTTCAATGACTGGTGCCGTTATAAGAAGGTCCTATGATAAGGCACAGGCACATATGGAGGGAAGACAGACATGTGACAACAGAGCAGGAATTAGCATGATTAGCATGATTCAAAGCCAAAGAATGCCATGGATTTCTAGCAACCAGCAGAAAGAAGTAAAGACTCATTACAAGGCAGTAATGTCAATATTTGAACAACAGTATGAGCATAATTTCCTCCAAGGAGTTTCTTCTTAATTGAGCATGATATAGTCAAGAAGTCCATGTCACAAAAGGATTGGTGACCACTGAATGCCATTATCAGAGACAGCACTTAGCAATGAACAACCAGGATTCACCAGAAAAAAATAATTATTTTTGAGTAAT
>PVHY01012659.1:8641-43843 GCA_004024945.1 Uropsilus gracilis | reverse complement strand
GGGGGCCGTTTGCTTGTAGAATTGTTTTCCATCCTTTTATCTTCAATCTGTGCTTGTCTTTTGGGGTCAGATACGTTTCTTGGAGGCAGCAGAATGTTGGGTTCTGTCTTTTAATCCATTCTGCAACTCTGTGTCTTTTGATTGATGAGTTTAGCCCATTGACATTTAGAGTAATTATTGATGTTTGAGGGTCTAACAGTTGGTTCTTGGTGGTCATTTGGGGTTCTGTTTTAGTTTGTTATTTATTTTCTTTTTATTGTTCACTCTTTTTTATTCTTCTGCGGGTTTCGATCTTAGGGCTTCTTTCAGGAGTTCTTGGAGAGGCGGTTTGGTGGTAGCAAATTTCTGTAGGCTTTGTTTGTCTGAGAAAGTTCTGGTTTTTCCTTCATAAAGGAAGGACAGCTTTGCTGGATAGAGTATTCTTGGTTGGCAGTTTTTGAAAGACAAAATTTCAATTGGAGTAATAGATAAGTAGATTGCAGTTAAAATATGAGTTAGAGTTGTAAATGGTGCATTTTAATATAGGTGATAATTGCATTTTTGTGAATATGTTTTTTGGAATAGAATATAAAGTAAGTAGATATAGCTTATCATGAATACTTTCAGTAAACAATAATTAGGAGAATAAATCTGCTGGGAAAAATGGTTAAGTGACAACATGATAACTTAATGTAACATGGGAGTATAATTGAGATTTTTTTTTCAGCAAGAATAGCATCCCTAGCAGGTTTGAATTGTAACAAATTCAACCAAATTCAGCATTGCTAATATTAATTTTATTTTTTCCCACAAAGGACACTGATGATATTAATGGTGTGCATGTGTGTGTGTGTGTGTGTGTGTGTATGAGTGTGTAGTTCATGGGATTACTAGTCATAAAAGAAATTGTACAAACCTAATATAGCTCAAGCACTCCATCTGATCTCAATATGGAAGCTATTAATAGTTCATATTATATTCATTAACTTTACATATTCTTATATGTAAAAATGTTCTATGGTGGACACATTTTGTAGGAAAAAATAGTATCTTGCTTTTGTTTTTAACCTTGAATTATCTACATTATGAAATTTTGAGAGAAAAATATTATTTTTTGCAAATAGAAAATTTCACATATTTCTATAGAAGATACTATATATATTTTCAGAGGTATATGTGTTGAAAGATAAATAAGAGTAATCATTAAGGTGTATGTATATTTTTGTATTGAAACATTGATGTAGAGTAGCTGTGTTTTAATCACAAATGCCTAGTTTCTACTGCATAGACTCCCTTCATTATTTAGAACTTCTTTTACTCATATATAATTTCTAGATTTACTTTCAGTGAATATATTATTGAAACCTATTATAAAATTGCTTATAGTATACATCTACCAATTATAAAGATGTCATTTATTTCTAATTTTATGCTTCTTTATTTTCTTAATAAAATGTGTTGAGAAAAATTACCAGGACTTGTTATTGTTGGTACTATTTTTCAGAGAAATTTATTTTCACGAAACTTCTTAGTTAAAATTTACCACATTTTCTCTGAATATTATCAGAGAACTTCTAGATCAAAAGCACTTGTGACTGCTCAGTTATGTATTCTTTGTGTTAATATTTAATAAATTTCTTATTAATGTACTCATTCCCTAGGACTGCTCTAACAAAATACCATCAATTGGATAGCTTAAAACAGCAGATATTTATCATTTCACAGGAGATTTAGCCTGGAGGGTAAACCTCCAAAAGCTATTGGCAAGACAACTATTTTGCCTTAAACTTCAAAGAATTGCATCTTTGCCTCTTCCTGAATTTTGGGGTTTTGATGAGGTCGTTCACATTTCTTGAATTGCAAGCTGTGTGCTTTTTGACCACGTGGCATTCTTTTTATCTGTCTTATGTGGCCATCTTGTAAGAGCGCCGATCATCAGTCATCTGCCCTAATCCAGCATGACATCAATTTAACTAATTAAATCCACAGTAGCTTTATATAAATCATGCCATATTCTGAGGTTTTGGACACTGAGACTATTTAAGACATGTAGTTTGTGGGTGTAGGGGGACTAAATTCAACTCACAAGAAATAGTGATGATATTAATCAATGCTATCACAAACCCTTCCTTCTTTGTTTAGGTAAAGGAGAGATTTATAAATAAATAAATAAATAAATAAATAAATAAATAAATAAATAAATAAATAAATAAATAAATAAATAAGTAAGTAAGTAAGTAAGTAAATAAGTAAGTAAGTAAGTAAATAAGTAAATAAATAAATAGATAAATAAATAAACAAATAAAAAGTCACTTTTTATTTGACATTTAAAAAGGGCATATGGTAGATAAATAAAAGGAGTAGATAATAATGACTTCTTGATTCAAATACCATCTTTCCTAACTCTTAGAAATGGGACAAAACGCTGTGTCTCCATTTTATTATTATGGTAACTATAAGTAAATGTATAATGACTTTATGAAGGCAATATGCAATCAGCCTTAAAGGCTCAAAAGAGGGCTTGACAAGTAATAAACTCTTCATAATTATCATTTCCTGTTAATATGCAATAAGTGAAAGATGTTTGAAGTACAACTCCACACCAAAAAAAAAAAAAAAAACTCTTGTTGGTTATAGTAACATAAATCTGAAGGATGTGAATACTACCTCTGAATCACATACTTGTTTTAAAGCAATGTGAACCCAATCAATCAATCCATAAGCAGTTTAAGTAAGGATTAAAACCATAAGCAAAAGCAAACAAACAAAGAAAAAGAAAGCTTTTCAGGGAAAGACTAACAGAGACTTGTAATGCTGCCCAAGAAAGTCATAGCTTCAGCAAATTCAGTCTCTCACTAGAAACACAAGGAGTTTCAGCAAGTTAATAAGCATGTTTTCTTAGAGCCAAGAAAAACTTGAGGTGATTATTACTTTCAACCTGGCCTTATTCCCCCAAAAAGATAATTTCTACTGTCCATAAGCCGAGAATTAGTAGAGAACTATGGACAGCCCTGTGTTGATAAATGTCAGAGTCTGGGGCTGGGGATGGAGACAGCTTCTAAGAAGTCAACACAGACATCATAAAAGTACTCTCTGGGATCACTGATATATTTTTAAATTACACAGGCTCATGATGTAAAGTTCCAGATCCTGGAAAGAGAAAACCACTGTGGGACTATAACAGAATTTTTCAGAGTTCTTTTAATTGGAGAGTATAAGTTTTATTTCAAAAATCCAGGTAAGGTGGAGGAATTTTGATCAACACCTTACATTTCAGAATGTTATGCTATAAAGATATTTTATAGCCTACAAATTCCAATAAATCACAGGGAAAATCTTAAGAAAATACTATAACTGTATTTAATAATCTGGAGGACAATGGTAACACAGTCAAAACATATACTTCTCAGGATACAAGGTAATGAAAAATGACAACTAGCCTGTTTTGGAAATGAGTGCATTTCTGTAGCAAGGCTGTCTTATATTCACTCTAACCATCTAACAAATACTGAGAAATAAAACTGAAACAAAATTGAATAGATAAATATCAAGATAAATATTAATAAATAGGGATGCAGAGAAACGAGTCTTGTTTTGATATTTGCCAGATCTTACTGAAAAAAATCAACTCTTAGTTTAAAATGGGATACACAGTCGAGCTCAGAACCATTGCAAGGTTGGTGGTCCTTCCAAAGAAGCAGAAATGTCAAAAGGAAATCCCTTCATTGCATGATGAAATTGAAATATATCTTCTGTAACTACTGCCCCAAGAGAACTTATATTAAAACTACAACTCTGGTAAGCAAAACTGGAAGGTAAAATGAGTGTTAGAGAAAATAAAGCAAACATCTCATCTTCACCTGCATTTGCAGATTGTATTTATAGAACTTAAGTTTTTAAAATATAAATTTTAAATTAAGTGTAAAATACATGGCAGGTAATACTCCCTAGCGCCCGACATAGAAAAGAGCAATCCATTATGGTAGAAATTATCTTAAAACTAGAATGTAAAGATTCTCCAAAATAATTTCCCAAGAGAGTGCAGAGTTCAATGTTGGAAAAAAAAAGGGGGGGGGGAGAAGGAATATCACAAGGCAACAAGGTAGAATATGCAATCACATACAAGATGTAGAAACAGAACTATGAATATTCATAAACAATCAGACAGAGGGGAAAAATCTATTCTTACTATACTTAAATGCATACACACACACATGCACACTTTAAAGTTTAAAAACATTTGCAGGAAAGTTTCTGCTCTCAATGATAAGGAACTTAAAGGTCAATCAGGACTCCTTTCTAAAAGCATGTCATAAGCTCAACATTCTGACAAATCAACAAGTCTTCTTAGGTCTCTGATAGCTATATGAACCCAGGGTAAATCTCAGGGTAAAGTGTACTGACCTGTAAGTGATGAATTGCTGCAGGGTCAGCATCGTTAGATATGAGATATAAAATCTATGGACACCCCATCATCAGTGGTTCCACACTTTGTGAGTTTTGTCTCTATGAGTTCTATGAGGCTATCCCAGTTCATACTGTTAATCTATGAAATATAGTAGGAAATTTTATCAAATCTCTGCTCTTACAGAGAATAGATGTAGATGGAATACTTCCTAACTCACTCTATAGAGTCTGCAGTTCCTCTCTTCCAAAAACAGTCATTACAGCAGAGATATAGATAAGTATCTGTTCATAAACATATATTAAAAATCCTCCACAAAATTGGAGCATCCAACACAGAAGTGTGTAAATAGAATTACACACCATGAACATGTGGGATTTATCCTAGGCATATTAACAATCTACCCGTTGAAATATCCAATAATCTCAATTCTAGGTATTTAAGTCAGCTGAAAACATGTGCTACATAAAAATTGTACATGAATGTTTACAGGAACTTTTCATAATTGCACAGATGAAATAATTCAAACTGTTGTGCCTGGGTAATTCATAAATCCTCTTAGGTACATTCACATAACAACATTCTACTGAGCAATTAAAAATAATACAATATTGATAAATATTAAAACATATGAATCTTAAATAAAGAACACTTGGTAAAGACAGCCAGAACAAGCCATGAATGTTATGGTTCCGTCTATTTGACATTCTAGAAAAGGTAAATTTACAGACAGAACTCAGATCTATGATAGGCTATGTAGGAGAGAGCTGACTGAAGAACAACATGGGTAAATTTGTCTGGAGATGGAATTCTTCTCTATCTTGATTGCAATTATGTTCACATGATTGTATAACTTTGTCACTACCCTCATAAATGTAAACTAAAAAAAAGGTAAATTTTACTAAATGCAAATTACCTTAATTTTTTAAAAATGAAAGAAAATTCCAGTAGTTTTCTTAGCTGTTGTTACTGAGCATTCATACATAATTATAATTTTGTATAAAAATATACCATAGAGGATTGTTTTAATTTACATAATATTTGCATTAATTATAAAAGGCTGAAAACAAATTTGTAACACTGAGTACAGAGAACTTTTCAACTCAACTTATTTTTTAAACAGTATAGTATAGCTTGGACTTTTAGTCTAATCAAACTCTAGTAGATCCTCATTCTTCATAGATTCACCTGTTGACCAAAATTTACTTTACAAATATTTGTGGGTTATGTGTGGATAGGTATAGGACTCAAGTAATTTGACTCACACCATTCACACCTCAGCTGACACTGAACAAGACAATGTTCTTAATATTTCATAACCAGTTTAAAAAAAAAAAAGATGTCCCACTCACCACCTAATTAGTACCAGGTCTGCTATATGGCAGGCAGGAAGGGGGGAATTTTTGGAATTATTGTTTAACATGGGTTCCCAAATGCTGCAGTGCTGTTTTTATATCTTAAGGATAAAGGAATATGGGTTCTATAGTCTTCCTTCAGGCATGAAATATTGTGTTCTTGACTGGGAGTTTAATGCTCATGCATCAACAATAGACATTCAGAAAAGGCAGCAAAGGAGTTGATCTGCATATGTTACCACTCCAGAAGTTGAAAACAGGTGCAGAGTGGATGAAGGCAATGTAAAAGATGAAAAGCAGTTCTATGATTGAGTCCCAAGATGGTGTCTAATAAACCTAGTGGAACAACTTGGATTTATTTATTTATTTTAATTCATTTGTTTTCAATGTTGTAGTCCCAATATTTCTCATGCCACTGTATCACCCACACAATGGAGTCTTTATTGGCCAGTGTTGGCTAACTGCATACTTCAAATATGATAATCCTTTTCTGTGTTCAGTGTCACATCAATTATGCTGTATAACATCTTTTTATATGATTCGACAGAGCTGAATTTTGAAAGAATCAAGAATTTGAATAGTGAAAAATAATATCCAAATGATAAATTACAAAGTGTGATAGCATGAAAGAAAAAATAAAACAAGCTTCCTAAAATGCAATTTTATAAACTCCAAATATTTGACTTATATTGGATACAGTAAAAAAATAAATGAATGAATAAATAAATAAATAAAATTGAATCAAATATAATTTTAATAAAGTTGGGGAAGAATCTGAAAAGGGGGAAAGAGCAGAGTATATCTTAAATCTTTATCATTGTATTATCTGCTTATAACTGACTTTTAAATAATGCAAAAGTGAAGGGCTTGACCTCTACCAAAAATCCTTTTATAACTTCCATTCTACCTCTAAATTTTCAGTTCCACACCAGAGCATTTAACATGCTAAACTGAGTTGAATTTATGAATGCTGAACCTGGAGGTAAAAGAAAAATCCATACATAACTGGGTCCCTGCAATTCATGTTTTTTTCAAAGGTCCACTGCATAATAAAATTACAATGAAAGTACTCTTAGAAAGCACTGTTAGAAATGTATCTGCTACTGTCCTTCACCTACCATAACCAGCAATACTACTAACTTCACAACATATAACCAAACAGATGTTCTCATAAAATAAAAGTTCAATAGAGCTCAGCATTTAGGTTATTGGGATGACATCAAGATTTCATCTTCATTGTCACATATTATTTCAATTGTAAAAAAAAAAAAAAAAGAGCATGGTATTGATGATGCTGTCGGATAATTATTCATGGATCCCGAAGTTTTCTCTGCTTTTCTGATTTACTTGATTATATATTTCTCTCAACTTTGACCATTCCTACAAGAATGTGGAGCTACATAACAACTAACTGTCATTATAATCTGCAGAGCAAAGAAACATTTTAATATTTAAACTAAAGAGTGAACCTTTTCTAATAAAAGACAGAAACATATTAGGAACATAGCACTTCAACAACCATTTGTTAAAATTGGTGTGTGTTCTTACTCTTTATGCTCAGGAGAACTCTGTGCTTCGTAGTATAAACCACCTGAAGTGATATTGAGCTATGGGATGTTTTCCTTTGAAAAAATACACAATAATGAAATAAGAATATACATTTAGATACTGAGGTCAAGCCTGAATGAGGAAAAAGGATAATGACTTTGGGTACGGGAAGAGAGGAAAACAAGTGAAACAAAGCATAGTGTGATAGGTTTATTTGCCTATTTTGGTAAGAAACTCTCCCACATAATTCTGAACCTAAATTTTAATCATCTTATGATGTTGAGAATGTTATTTAAGACTTTATAGAAATTCTTTCTCTACAATTGTTTCATGAAAGGCATGGTTTTACAGAATTACACATGCCAAATATTTGTTTCATATAGAGGATGCTTAAAAATTCTTCATCATCTATATGATCATTTCTAAATTTGAAATTAATATAATTTAGTGCCACCAAATTGTTCATATAGATATTCTCTTTGAATAAAATTATGTAGCATCAACTAAATTTAGTTTTTTACTGAGATTTTTAGTTAATGAAATAAATTTGAAACATCTTTGAGCAAAATTCACATGAAAATTCTCATTTTTCACAGTAGTAATAATAGATAATATTCTTCTTTTCAGGTAATATTCATTCATAATATTTCTAGGAAATATACAAGTTCTACTGACTTAATTACTCTGTTAGACAATTTGCATAGGGCAACCTTCAGATTTCTTTTGGAGACCATTTTACTTTGTTTTCGGCATAAGTTAATGCTCTATCAGTTTTCCTAAATATTTGTCATTAACAAAATAATGTGTTTTCATTATGATCCAAACTAATTTCAAGAATATAATAAGCCTCAAGATTAGTTAAGAATTTATAACATTTAACTATTTCTTCATGCATCTGCATGAAATTTTCATTCTTTCCAAGAAATAGCAACCACAAGCTGTTTTACCCACTAGTGGTTTAATCTATTTCAGTTTAGAAAAATATTTATTTTGATTTGACATTGTCAAAGTCTGGAGCATAGAGCAGTTTCCAAAGGAGAGGGAAGGACTCATCAGGGACAAAGTCACGCACACACAACTCAACTTTAATTCTATTAGCTTATATTTTTCCAAACGCAAATATTGTTAGAAAAACCAAAGTCTTGGGTTAAGATGAGCCTTCCAGAAGATCCAGTCATTTGCATGTAAATTTTGAAGGGTGACCATTATTTGTTACTTCCAATCTCATGAGTTAAGCAGAAGTAAACATTTCAAAATTGTTTTATATATTGAGACTAGGACAATTAATATTCTAACTTGCTTTTTCTCATTAGTTCCAGAAAAAGGGCAGGGCAGCCTGAAGGTTATTAGGTGCTCATTAGAAAAGCTTTAATGTAATAGGATAGGGGCAGGAAATAATAGTACTCAAATCTCATGACACAATATTTAATGATCTTAGTCTACAAGCTGATGTTAAGCAAGACTTTTAAAAGGATCATGTTTCATCGGGGTTTCAAAAAGAAATTAAAAGGCCGTTAACGTGCTGCCATTTTTCATTTCTCAGGAGATAGTGAAATTATAAAGCAGAGATAAAAGAAGTTCTAGCCTTATTTAAGTTCAAATTACATAAATTAAACGAATTTTACAATCCCTGTGCTTTCTCACCAGCATTTGATATTCTATCTCTAAAATAGCTACATAACATCGATTCCCTAAAAGATCATAATATATCCTGTTTTTAGATGAAAACTTAATAGTAAGAGTTCAGGGGGAAAAAAATCACACTATCACCCACTAATGTATCATGTACAAAACCATAAGGAAAATAATTAAACAATGTATGGCTTAGTCTTCATCTTCTACCTCTTGAAAAAAAAAAAAAGGAAGGAATGATGCTTACACAAGGAAATGTATTTACTTCATTAGGTTTGATATTTGGAAATTTTACTTCCAGGAAGCAGGAACATTTCACTTAAAAATTTATCTGCATGTAATAACAGGAATTTATTAGGGATAATCCATCTTATCACAGGTAATATCACTATACAATCTAATTGACAACTAAGGGGGAACAAACCTCTTGGCAGAGATTCAGAAGGGGCCATGTAAAGGGAGCATGTAATCCAGCGAGGTCCTGGAGTTCATTCATTTTCAGGAAGGGAAACTGCTTCTTTTTGAGTCAACAGTTCACAAAAGTCTTGTTGACTCTGGAAAAGAATTAAGGACTATGGACATGATTACATAAAAATCTCAAAATTGTCAGATTTGTACCAATAGTTATATAATGCAAAAGCATATTACCAGAGTCACCTATTGATTCTGATTTAGGTGCACAGCCAGCTTTCATCTACTTTTTAATCATCAGCATCTTTATACACAAGTAGTTGTTTTATAATCCACAACTTAAGTTATTCTATGTCAATATCTCAGATTCATTATGCTGGGAATACATGTAACACCTCGATTTGCTAGATTCCTTACAATATCAGTACGGCAACAATAAGACACAGGGACTAAAAGACTCATCTTGTAAGGGATGTTCTTATTTAGACAAGAAGATGAACCATACCATATTTACAAAATATTACTATCTAATCTAACTTCCATTTGATCCTCAAAGTAAAAGTTTTCACCTCCACTTTCACTGGATCAAAACCTTACTATCACAAAGTCCTGTCATCTGCAAAAGCACAATCAGCATAATATGGGATCTCAAATGTCTATTTATTTATTAGTTGTAGTAAGATACATTTATTGTTTTCTCTTTCTGATTTAGTATCTGAGTAATGGTTTACATATAGGCTGTTAATTATATAATCCTAAATTAACTGTTTAAGATATTATAGTTCTTACAATAAGAAGAAAAGTTTCTATTTAAAAAAAAGCAGAAGACTACAGTATAAAACCCACAAAAAACATTTTGGATGCATAATACATAAAGATTCTACCTGTTGAAGAATTTCTAAAAAAACACAGTTTTAAAAAACAATTGCTTAGCATTCTTTGAAGTGTAAAATTATTAATGATTTAAAATGATATGTTAGTACCCAACAATTATTCAAACATGCCAGATGTACCTTCTGAAAACCAACTGAATAGATAAATATTAAGTTAAATCAAAAGTAAATTTAAGTACTTATGAAACAGACCACTTAGCTGTGTTAATATAATGAGTTAAAGATATATTTATCAATTTTTAAAACACCTACACCGTTCCAATACCTTTTATCTCTATGTATGAAATTCAGATATTATTTTTCAGCTTCTGAGATTGATAAGCTAAAATTAGATCATCAAAAACTAGAAGAAAATTGGTATTCAGATAATACTGTAGAAACATAACTTACAAAACTAGCATTAAGTGAGTTATTAAGACTCTTCACTTTTATATGCTCTAAGCAGTTTATCTTTAAATGCACACCCCTGAGAACTATTTTGCTAATTCTTATTAAAATATTTTATGAAATGAATTTCATCATATTATTGCAAGCAAATCACTCATAGAAATTCAATCACACTTAAATAGCACCGACATTCTGCTTCATGAAAAGGATTTTACAAGTTAAATATTGGTTCCATAAAGAAGCTTTGTATTCATCAAGGGAGAGTACCAAAATAAAATAAATTGAAGACTCTACTGATGAGTAAAGCAGAGGTATGTCTTATGTCATTAGAGAAAAAAGAGATGTTAGCATTCCCCAAAATTGATTCAAAAAGAGCCTCAGAATGTGGCTCGTTGGGAAGCAGGCATTTGAAGATGTAAGTAAATAAGAATTGAGACAAAATCAAAATGGGTTAAGAGGTGTCTTCAATGCAATGAGAGTTTCCTTGTAAGAGAGAATGGGGAGACATACACCCACAGAAAGGAGACAGCGATGTGAAGAGAGACTGGAGTCAGGGTGCCATCAGGGAAGGTAGTTGATGGGATGAATAATGACTGTCACAGAAGTATCTGAGAGGCAATGGATCCAGCCAAATCAAGGAAAGTAGTTCCTGTGTTTGAAACCACAGAATTTGTGAGACTTGATGGATCTAGTACTAGGGAACTAATAGGAGTAGTAACTTAAAATGGTACCCTCACCCTTTCAGTCAGTCTAGCATGTTGTTTGGAGAAAATGGAAAAGATTCATTTTGGGGGGGAAATGATTCTTTTATAATCACCAAGAGGTCAATTTAAATTAGAAGCAAATATTAATCCCTTGTTATTCATAAGACATAATAACTTACAAATAGAAAAGCCAAAATATAAGAGGTATGGTGGTAGCACACACCACCACGCATAGCAATGAAAATATTTTATGTAGACAACAGGGATTAATTGCTAGTTTATTTGTGTAAACTCAAAAAATCTCTTGATTTCTATATCTCATCAGATTGTTGATCTCTTCTTTATAATTCTAAAGTTCCCTCAGTTTCGTCTCAAGCAATTTTAGTGTCAGAAGAGTAATTCCAATTTTAGACAACTTTGTCAGTTATCTTCTTCATTATAATAAGCCTAAACCCCTGTTCTGCATGGCAGACCTTCAAATACTTATCTATTATTCAGGCCAAATTTACCATTCCTTCTAAAATTCCTTATACAATATGGTTAATTTTCTAGCTTTCTCTTCTTCCAAATCAAAAGCCTATGTAAACAAAATGATTCATCTATGGGTTCCTTCAAATAAGATTTCCCAAAGGATGAACAATTTCTTCAGTATTTCTAATCAAAGCATTAGAAATAGTTTGGCTTCCCTACCTGCTAACTTATGCTATCTCAGTTTAGATTGCATTAGCATTGTTGACAGTCAAATTATTTCTTTAATGAAAAATACCACTGGTGCTTACCATTTCCTGTGACTATTTCTAAATTATTTTTCTCCTAATACTGTGCTCTGTGCTAACAGGAAACACATTTTTGCTCATTTTCATTTTGCTGAAATGAAATCTCTCTCTTGTCATTTTTAATCCCAATTTTGCATTGCACCGGGTTAGTTGTTCTTCCTATAAGTTTAATTTGTGAAAATGTGGAAATGTGTCACTTATCTTAAAATATGGTTATATTTATAAAGTTTTAATCAGTTAAACCAGATTTTGAATTAATGTTTTCCTCCTCTTGTGACAGTGATTCCATTTATTCTTATTAGAATAGTAAATTCTCCATTCAAAATTTAGTAGTGCTATTTTTGACTATGCACACTTGACTATCTCTACCACTTAATGGGCATTTCATCCAATTGGTTTTGTTGTTGTTGTTGTTGTTATGTGATATGTGAATAGACTTGCTTATTGTAAATCTATTTAAAAATGCAGTTGTTAAGCAAATTCTCTCTCTTATACCTATACATAACTGACAAGTTATAGCTGAATGATATTCTTCTTAGGAATATCTTAGCTGTCTCTTCATGAAAATTATCTGAAAGGAGAGATGCTCTCTAGAAATTTTCATCATAGAATAGTCTGCTAATTAGAGAAGTAAAGAAACAGTTGTTATTATGTGTATGTTTTATATAGTTTCTAATTGACTCAAGTCAAGAAAGTTTACAAATCTTTCTGCATACGAGAAATTGTCATTTAACTTGCCCTGATGTATTATTTTTATAAGAAATAAACTAATTAAGCAAATCTTTTGCACATTTTCTCTTCCACAGAGACTCTATGTATTTTAATTACAAGTGGTCTTTGATTTACCATCATTCAAATTACCAATTTTCAACTTTACAGTGATACAAGATCAATACATACTCAGTGAAACTAATACTTTTTAAGGACGTTATGGAGTTTGAAATCACAATAGCTAACAAAAACACCAGGCATATATTGTATTTATAGTATCCTGTATATGTGTTTATCCATGTGATCTTGAGGGGCACTAAGATTTATAACTACTAAACCTGTCCAGTTTCAAGAGAGCATATAGTATGACATACCACTAATCCAAGGAAAATTACTTACATTTAGACTAACATAAATGTTTGAACATGTTTAAGGTAGAAGAGACTAAGCTATGCTAGTAGGCAAAGTGTACTCAATGCATTTTTAACTGAAGATAATTACAATGAAGGATGGGTTTGTCTGGACATAATTCACTCAGAATTCCAGGAAGATACAGACAGTTGATGGGATTTGAAAACACTAAGAACAATTAACTGAGCTATTTGAATAGCTGATTTGGAGGGCATTTAATTGGAATCAAAGAAAGAGAACAATGAAATATAGAGGCAGCATTTTAACAAAAATAGCTTAGATGTATTCAATAGTTATGAAAGTCCTTTACAAATGCAAATAGCACTATGGAGGCTAAGGAGAACAAATAAGATAAAACCATGTTTGTAAATTTATAGAATTATACATACAAAGTGTACATATATACCATATATAAGCTATATATTTATACACAAAGTGTATATATAAACTGAATGATATATACAAAGTATAATTTTAAAATCAGACAATAAGCAGGGCAAATGATGTTCTAAGTAGACACATTTAATTGGTAACTAATGCATTAAAAGAAGAAAAACTGGAAGTCAAATGAAAATATAATACACTTTTTTGACATAAGAAATTAGTGAAGGACTTTAATACAGATATCAATGAAACCAAATAATAATAAAGGAGGAATAAAGTGCATAAACCCATGCCAGTCTATTTGATAAGTTGGATAAAACCAACAAATGCATTAAAAGATGAAAATTAACAAAACATATAAAAACAAACAGAATAATCAAGTCAGTCTTATACACTGTAACAAAATTTTTATTTTCATTTGATACCTTCTTACAAACACGCTCCTGTAAAGTCATTGATTTCTTCTGTCACACGTGTGGAAGAAACAACACAATTAGGTATTAAACTAATCAAGAGACACAGAAAGAGGGACTTCTGCTTCATTTTATGAATCAAATATACCTTAATGCTAATACCATTAAAAGAAAAATGTGTGAACCAGGCACAGTGACACATTCGTATAAGCGACAGCTTATGGAGTTGCGGTGGAGTTTGGAGATCGCCGTTTTGAGTACCGCCCAGGGCAACATAGCAAGACCTAGTTCCAAAACATAGCTGGGTGTGGTAGTGCGCATCTGTAATTCTAGCTACCTGGTAAACTGAGGCTGGGGATTGCTTGAGTCCGTGGTACCCCGGGCAACGTGAGCCTGCGGTTCCGCGGGCAAAAATAGCAAGACCTAGTCTCAAACCAACCAACCAACGAACCAACCAACCAACCCACCAACCAACCAACCAACCAACCAACCAATATAACTCATGAACCTAAGTGTATGTGTCCGTGTAACAGTACAATATATTGATAAGTACAGTCCAATAAATATAAGTAGAATAATGCATCATGAGAAAGGGAATTTATTCATGGAATCATGGCAAATGAAGTTTTCTTTGTATTTAAAATTAATCTATGCTAATTAATCACGTTAATGGGGGAGTGGAAAATGTCAAGTGATTTTTTTTTTCAATAAGTCATTCACACAGTTGATGCTAGCAATGGTTTGAAAATGCCCTTTTGCTTGTTGATGTGCTCTTTTTCACTCATGACTGATAATAATATTTTAAAAAATGTGCTCAAACTAGGAAACATGTTCGTTCCTGAAGAGGCCTCACATGGGGAGCACAACTTCCTCAACAAAGTTACCTGAACCTCAGCCTCATCAGAGCAGCCTACTGAAAAGAGTGGTGACTGACTGGGGGCCTCACCAATTTATCAGCCTGACCACATTTGCACATCAGGGAACAGTAGATCCTCCCATGAAACATCACACCACTTTTAGAGTAGCCCTTTCTATTAAAGTATAATTCACTTAACAATTTAACATTAAATTTGATTGCTAAGGACTACCATGGTATATGTCAGTCATGTTCTATTTAGCTGCTTGAGTATCTTTTGTCAGAAGGGTCCACAGTTTTTCTTAATAAAATAGAGATGTTTTGTCCATCATTATACATATTTTTAGATAATGGACAACTGTTGAATTGCATTAAACTGTTGTCTAAACTGTTGTCATTGGTTCTGAGAATTGTATTAAACAGAAAATGTCAATAGCTGGGTATGGTGGCTTGCACCTTTAATTTCAGCCTTGGAAGCTAAGGCTAAGGATTGTTTGAGTCCACAGGTTTGGGATTACACAAGGTACCATAGCGAGATCTAGTCTCTAAAAAAAAGACAGAAAAAGAAAAAAGAAAAAAAAAGAAAAGACAAAGAAACTGTCAATAAATGGAAATGAGAAATTGTTAAGAAGCACCACAAGTGCTCGGTGATTTAGAAATATCTTTTTTCAATATATTTCTTTACTTAATTTTAATTTCATCTTTTATTTTCATAAAAGAAAAAACAGAATTTTGGGAGTTTCAGTATGGAAATCACAGTTTTATATAAGTCAAACATTCAAATTATGCATTCTACAATGAATTGTCAAGTCCTCATTATCACTGTATCATTGAGTCCATAGAACAGATTAGTATTATAAAGTAGGGGTCCATTACATAAATTACCATTGATTAATGCATTATAGCAAAATATATTGATGATTTTGATTTTTATATGACTTGAAAAGTTTGTTCCATATATTAAAATAGAAATTCTGTATTCCTCTGATTAGGATGGCAAAGCAATTGGCAACTATTTATAAAATGTTTTTTCTCATTAAAATTTTATCTAACCTAGACACACCATCTCTATGAAATGGTGAGAATAGCTTCTTTTACTTCACATTACATATGCTAAGCCACTTGCTTGTGATATCTTTTACTTAAATTCCCACCATAAATATTTAACTCTCATATACAACCATGAAATTGTGGGATCAAAGGGTTAAATTTCCAAACCAAGACCAATAGCTTCTAAATGACAAAGTCAAGATTTAGAGTTAGTACAGTTTGACTCAAATATAAGATTATACTGCTGTAAAGAAAGCACAAAAGTTATTCACAGTATTTAAGTTCTGAACTTAAATATCAAACTTAAGCTCCTAAGAAAAAATGTCTACCCAAGAAGACTTCTTCTCCTTGTCTATAAAATGGACATTGTGATAGCTAACTCGTGATTTAAAACATTTCCTATGAGTTGAACTGACTTTTGAATACCTGTACTACAAACTGCATGGTATGCCCCAGACATCTTCTGCTAGGAGACAGTGTCCATGATGCTCTAGTTAGAATTTAATATGATGGGATGCTGAAGAGATATTGGGGTTAAGATGAGTGGTGTCCGTGGATTGCCTCTGAGAAACGTTTCTGCAGAGACCGTTTTTCAGCAGCAGGAGATGAGGCTACCAAGAAGTAGAAGGTATTTGTACAGACACAGGGAGTCGACATTATTTTTAAAAGGGCAAGCTTATAGAGAAAAGGTGAACGGAAAAGGTACCTGCATAGACAGAAAAAGCAACATTGGGAGGGAGCTGCATTTTGCCAGTACAGAAGTTTTTATATAGCATTTCTCTTTGGGGGAGGGGTTTATTCCTCTGTGGACTTTTTATCTTTTGTTATATCAATCACTTCTAGGATCTGGTTGTGTTAATTTTTAAGGACTGGGGATTCTTTGTAAGGATTCTCAATCTCCATACCCTTATCCCAGATACACATCAAATAATTATTCTAAAGCATTCCTTAGCTATGAGCGACAAACTCCATAATCCCATTTCCGAAGGTCTTGAGGATTTTTTATTTGTGTGGCTGCTTTAAAGATTATGTTAATCATCTTTATTCCACCTCCACCTCAAGTTTCTGTTTTGGGGTTCATCTTCATCTTCAATTTTTTGCTCAAGGCTCCATCACAGTACTTTATTAAAGTTTATTTTATATTTTGAGAAAGAAAAAGAACCATCTAGTATGACCTGAAATTTTCCTGAGAATTGAGCTTTCCATGAAAGTTTAAATTAGATAAATGAGAAAGGAGAGACTGAGAAAGTAAATGCAGAGGATAAAAAAGAGAAGAGACCAGAAATATGTTGAAAAGGAATGGTGAGGGCAGCAAGGAGAGGGTGTCAGATGGTAAGACTGGAAAGAAATCCTGTGATGGGAGGAAGATGACACAGAGATGGCACTCAGAAGACAGAGAGGAGCTTATGCAAGTGTCCATTTCTACTATAAGAAAATCATAACTAAGTATAACACCTCCCCGCCTCACCTTAGCACTGTTAAATTTTCCTAACCATATAGTTTGCAATATAGCCACATTCTTATTTTCTACAACCCCCCCCCCCCCCGCCCCAGGCAGCAGTTGACTCCCATGATTTGGCAATCCACGGACACCACTCATCTTAACCCCAATATCTCTTCAGCATCCCATCATATTAAATTCTAACTAGAGCATCATGGACACTGTCTCCTAGCAGAAGATGTCTGGGGCATACCATGCAGTTTCTCATGATTAATTAGAAATTAATGCCTTAATTTCTAAGGCATTCTGTATTTTATCAATAATAGCTAAAATAAATCAACAAGAAGTTGATGTTGGAGAACATTGTCTCAGGGTGAGACAATGAGAGTTGAGAGTCTCAGCATCCATATCCTCACAGAGTTCTAATATTCTCTATTATTTTCTTTGAAACACTGAACAATATTTGGATTTTATTGATAATACCTTTTATTAGAATATTATCTCTGTGAGACCATCAGCTTTGCTAAGTTTTATATTGGTTTCTAACTCAGAAAAGACATTGCTTTGCAAATATTGATGCACAAATACATAACATATACATATGTCATATTTGAATACAATTTATGCATTTATTTACTTATATGTATATATACTTATATGTATATATTTATTTACTTATATGCATATATACATGCAGACACATACCCCACTACCTGTTTTCCCCCTTTCCATTCATATATAAGAACAGGGAATTGATTGCAATTGAGTAAAAAAACTTATTTTCCCTTTATTGTTTGAAGAAACATTTTGTTTTGCACATTCAGAAGCGACATCAGCAGACCTGTTACTAATTTTGAGTGAAATGTACACTGCATTGTGTATGATTATTAGATTGCACTGAGACACACTGTTTTATCTCCTCTATCATCAGAGCAAAGCTCTACCTTCATTGCAATAATGGAAATTGCTAGAAGATTGACAGAACAATCCCTATGTGAGTCTCAGAATACCTCCAGCAGAGAATCAAACAATAAAGCAGTATTAACCAAGTCTCTGGGATTCTGTCCACTCTCCCTGACTTGTCATCAATATCAAAGCTAATATTGCTGAATGCATAATACCACTCCCCTCTCTTTTATTTGTTTCTTTTTTATGTTAGCTTGAATAGTCTGAATTTGAAACTGCATATTATGATAAATGCTCCAGATCTCAACTGCCTTTGTGACTGAAGACTTGTGACATTTCTCCATATCCAACTTAATTGGACACAGTTCCTTGAACAAACTTAGCAATATTGGTTAATTAAAAAATAGAAATATATTCATGTATTGATGTCATTACATAAATGTGCATGCTTATCTAACATAACTGAAATTATGTGGCTAGAGTTAAGGATGTTATGGCCACATTCACACTGCCAAATCAGAATGCTGAATATTGAAAAAGCTAAAGAAAAAAATAATTTTTGATAAGAGGCTATGTTTAATTTGCTCTGAAAGTGACACTGCATAGTTATACTTGTTTCCAGTGATAGCAGGATCATTTCCAGATATGCCTTCACAAGATTTTGCCATTAGCTAGCTTTGTGGATTGTCACCAGTGCTTGGGCTGGTCACTCATTGCCTCCACTTTTCTTCCTAACACAGTCTTTCACATTCTCAGTTCTCAGTTGAGAACAAAGATTTCTGCTGATTAGATTTTCTCATCTATGGAACAGAAAACACCAAATCTATCTGGTTTTCTTTCTTGGGAAATCCCAAACATTTACCTGAAATAACCTCTCTGCCCTATCCTCTAAACACTTGCGGGAATGAGTCTCACTTTATCTCAGACTATGAACTCCTTAGTAAACCCACTAAGTCTGTGCTTGGTCCTTCTGTGATTTCTATAAACTTCCAGACATTTTTTTGATACCTCAGAACTGTGCATGGATTAATTCATATTCTAGACATATGAACTATAAAAGAGAAACCCAGATTCATGGTCAGTTTCTGAATATTGAGATATATCAATGTGTAATATTTGTGATTTTTTTTCTCCTTTAAATCTTTATAAATGAGGAGATTTGGCACTTCTAGTTACCCTAGACAGATATTTTGTTGTCTGGGTTAATTCTAGAGAAAATATTTCAGTTTGTTTTTTATAGAGAGAAATCGGTATCATTTTTTCCCAATTGCATAGCTATGAGGATACTTTCCTAAATTCCTGCATGATAAAAAAATTTATATATATCACTTATTTTAACCTATTCTGCTTCATATTTTTTGTTTGACAAATACTGGATCTATTTTCTTTCATGAATACTTGATTTGAATTTTAATATATTGATTTCCCTGTGACGTGAAGCTTCAGTTTATTGTAAATGCTGTGACATTTGACTTATCCATCTGCATAAAAAGTCAAAATGTTTTTTAATACCATGTGTACTAAATCAGGTATTGTTATAAATAGAGTATTATTTGAAAATATCAAATGACGTAAGAGGGCCATGATGCTCAATCAGAAAAATTGAAAAATGATTTTAGCTGAGGGTCTATTAAAGATTCTGGGTAACACTGGCTAGTGAGGATGAGGTATATGCCTCATCTGATGTGTAATAACAATAGTCAATATGATGAGCATGATTGTCATCTCTTTTGAAATCCCTTTTACAAGTCATATTTAGGTCTGGACTTTTTTTCTCTTAACAAAATTTACCTTAATGGGAGTTAAATATAGACTTAACTGAAGTGTCCTCAAGATACTTAACATTATGATTAATTTTCCAGGCAGTGTTAGGCTTTCTCTCATATATGTGTGCATGTGGGTATGTGCATGTTAAATGTAAATGTGTAAATGTAATATGTACATATTTGTAGATATGCTAAACATGAATGTATATGTTCAATGATGTATAGAAGCTATATGCTATAAATTATAAAATCATGCTTTAGATTAGAACATCATTCATTCTAAGGTTTAAATAACTAAACCAATTTTCCTTGACTGTTATTTTTGCATACTCACTTTAAATTGTTAGTTCATGTAATAATACAAACTTTTAAAGAACAGATCTGATATAAATATCTATATCATTCTCTCAAAGCTTGAGCTAGCATAGATATTTGTTTTAATTCCACTTTCAGTAGCATACTTTGCCTCATATCTGCATATTCATTTTTGTTGATCTTGTGTCTAATCCTATAGCTGCAGCTCCTAAAAGTATTGTTGCATGCTATATATCAATGTACTAAATTAATGTTCAGTGTTTAAAATTTAATAAAATTTATAAAATTTTATTAAAATATGAACATCAGAACCAGAGTCCTTCCTACTGAACTATGACATAAAAGTAATGGGAAAATAGAAATACTCCTAGAAATAAAAACTTAAGAATTTCTCAAAACTCATGCAAAATATCTAAATACATATGTAAAAGTCTACAAACTCCACAAAGGTTAAATATAAGTTATAGAAGATCTGTGTACATCAGAATTAAACTGCAGAATGGGGGAAAGGGAGAGAGATAGAAGAAGAAATTGAAAATGCATAATCACAAGAGTTATAATACCTCTGACATCTGGTAGCAATATCTGAAATAAGTATTTTACTAAACAAAAATTTCATATCTTATTTAAAGATGTTGGGATTTATCTGTGGTGACTGAGATAGGATGAGGCAGACTCTTTAACTGAATGCAGAAAGAGAAACATTATACATATATCCATAGATATAGATACAGATGTAGATATAGAAAGAAATAGATATAGACATTGATATAAATATAGATGATGGGTATAGATTGGGGGTTTTTGAATAGAGGTGAATCTTACTCTGAATAAAACAGCAAAATTCTTACTTTAGTGGTCTTTATAAATCAAAAAGTACAAAGATAAAAACAATTGCTTAGGAAGACTTTTCTGTAATCCAGGTAGAAAAGGATGGTAACCAGTTCTTAGTTTTCACAGTAGAGTGAAAAGAAAAAGGATGTTATAACTACAAATTGTTATAACTATAAATTGTAGGATGCAAAGCAGGCAAAAATGAGGGCAAAACTGAGGGGAAAACTCAGGATTCGCTAAGATTTTAGCAAATATAGGGAGGTTATATACAGAATAGGGAAAGTAAATTCAAAGAAGATTGTAGATCATGGGTTTAAAGGAAAATATCATTAATATAATTAAAATTGAAATATGTCATAAATGTGTAGATATTTTTTAATCATAGTTGAAAAGAAAATGACAGTTGTGCAACTTTCAATCTCAAAACAATTTTACATTCATTTCAGCTCGTTATTAT
Source organism: Uropsilus gracilis (assembly GCA_004024945.1). NCBI lineage: Eukaryota > Metazoa > Chordata > Mammalia > Eulipotyphla > Talpidae > Uropsilus > Uropsilus gracilis. The sequence goes on along the minus strand of PVHY01012659.1, from coordinate 22,209 downwards.
TGCTAGGAGTCTCGTGTGGAATGAAGAAGAAATTGACACAGAAGAGATTGATAGCTATCTCTGAGGCTAGCCCACAGAACGGGGATCCTGGGAAGCATGTCCAGGTCCAACTTTAGTGAAGTTGAGAAATCCTTTATATACCCTAGCAAAGAAATGTACAATGATGTAATGAGGAAGTAGCAAAGCATATGTGACATGCAGCAGGGAGGATGCGGGGATGCGCGATAACAGGAGAATTTACCTTTGGGGGCAACAGTGTTATTAATAGGTCATTTGTCTCTTGGGACATTCCAAAGAAGTTAGGAAGCTCGGTTACAGATAAGAGATGTGCTGTTACCCACCCTCTAGTGTGCTAAAGGGGCCTCGAAAGAAGGGAGGTATTCCTCTTACCTGAAGCTCCATGTCTCTGCTTCCATGTTCCACAATTACCACTTCCTTATAAAACATTTTTGGCATAATTCCGTAAATTAGTGTGAATTTCTCAAAAACTTTGTCTAAAGAACCCCAGATCTGAAATTTTTTATAATCTAGTCACTTTGAAATGGATGAGTGACGATACTAGAGAGGGAATCATAAGCTACAATTCACAGCTAAATACCACAACTGGTAATTATACAAATGTAGACTCAAAAATTCGCAAACAGTTGATCAGTATTTCAGTAATATAAAACATATATATTTTGTGACATAATTTATACCAATTACAGTAATAGGAATACAATTGAGAACTTTCACTTACCAAAGACCTGTATGTGTCTTATCTGTCATGCACAGATATAGAACTAACCCAAAATGCTTGACAGGAAGGCATGAGTTTCCAGGTTTCTATTTCTATATTTAGCAGCTGTTATTAGAGTTGTTAGTGTACATATTTACTTTGATAATTGTATACTGCTACCACTAGTATGTGCTAATAGTTTATAAATGATGTATAAATAGTTTAACACTCAGAATGCAGTGGTCTCAGGAAAAATATTTTATAATATATATACCTAATAGTAAAATATGTGCTATAAAGTTGAAAAATTTAGGTTAAGCATAATTTTTGTATATTTATATATATCATGCATCTAAATGAATATCTTTGCAAGAACTTCATGGAAATTTTTTGATGAACAAGCTATATAAATTATAAATTTATTTAAAAAATATAATCAGATGTCATAGATATGAAATGAAATTCTTTTTATCATTTAAACTTGTTATAAGATGTGTATATGTATGTCAAATTTAATATAATATATTATTTTCAAAATTACTTTATAAGAAATAAGCAAACATTTTTGAAGATCACTATTGAGGAAAAGCTTTAATTAAAATTCAAGCTTGTGATTTATTCAGAAATTTAGTTCATAATGAATTATTTTTCTCCTCTCATAAGATAATGTGCTGCAAGACTTCTGGAGTTGAAGTTAAAAGAAAATATATATATATATATATTTATATAGGACTACATAATAAGATGAACAGAAATTTTATTTTACCTGAAATCAGAGTATTTTTTTCCTTTCCTTTTTTCTTCTTTTTTTATCAAGGTCCTATGTCAGAAAATTAGAATGAGATGCTTTAGGTTGCAATAATCATTGGAAAAGCATATTTAAAATTATATGATTTTTACTTGAAATAGTATAACTTTTTGCAAAAGATGCTGGGAGATGCTGATTTTCATTTTTGGGCTTGAATGAAATAGTGACTGACAATTTTTCTCAGAATACAAGTCCTACAATAAGAAATGTAACAAAATAGATCTCCTTTCTTAAAGTAAATACTCTTTAGAGCAGAGGTAAATGCAGTGGGCTCTGATATGATAAGTGTTGGACCAATATTAAATGAATAGTTTATCTAAAGGTTATGCAATCAAACTGTTGGTTTAATATTTCCAAATACTATTAAATGATCAAGGAAACAATCTATAGAATGTTGTGTGCATAATTTTCAGTACACTCTGAAAATAATTCTATAATTTTCTACAAACGTATATAAAATTATGAATCAAATAAAGTTCCAGTTCTATGAATTTCACATTTGGCAGTATCTTATATATAGAATAGAAAAATTCTTACTTAATAAATACTATTTTCACTTATTTTTGTTTATATCGATTCAAATTACTAAAATTTTTCTTCTTGTTATATGTGACCTTTTGATACAGGGTGGCGACACAGTTGAAAATTGTATGGTGCCAAAATGCCCTGGCGGGTGGAGTTTGAGAGAAAGACTCACAATAGAAAATGGGAAGTGAGTAAAGGGGGGAGAAATGGTAGGAATGAGGAAAGAGGCAAAGGAGAGATGAGAATAGTAGACTGATAGAACAGGCCCATGTGACCTGGTCAAGGGAAGAGCCTCCACCAAGCAGTCATGGTGGGAGAGTGACCAGCAGAGAAGTAGCCCTTCTAGAGTTGGAAACCATTCTGAATAGCAGGCCAGGGGTAACCAGGGGCTGCTGAAAGAAGGCCTGGTGAATGTAGTCATATGCTGCCAAAGGCAGACCTGGTAAATGAAGTGTATGGAGTCTCAGCAAGGCGGCATATTTTGAAAACTGAATTTGCACCAGCATCTGTTGGAAAAGTTTGAAGAAGCAAAGAAAAGATGCCGGAAAAAGACAGAACTGTGAGAGTGCTTGCCTCAGGTTTGGAGGAGCAATGGGGCACCATAATGAAAATGTTTTTTTTTTGGTTTTTGTTTTTATAACTTTGGGACTGAGAATGGTGATTTTCAGTAAGATAACTGGACATGGACACTGGTGGTTTTAAGGACTTTTTGTTTTCCCTGTTAAATCCCCTTCTTAATAAAACCTGTTGTTAAACTGTTATTGACTGGCAACTGCTACATGTGGGTGGTACAAACCTGAGAGAACCTGGGTGGCAGAAGCTGCATATTCAATATGGCTTGTTGGTTGGAGGCTTTGAAATCAGTTAAAATGGGCAGAAACCTGTAACCAACAAGCCACATATCTATATCACCCACGTGTAGCAGTTGCCAGAAAAAAAAAAGCAGTTTACACAACAGTGATTATTAACAAGGGGAATTAACTAGAAAAATGAAAGTCCTTAATGCCACAAGTGGCTAGTTATTTTACACCAGTCACCATTTAGTCCAAAAGTTCCAAACACATGTCCAAGTTGGTGTCCCTTGTAGGCCCTATAAAGTCCATCTTTCTCTAGTGTCTTCTCTTTGCTGCTGCTTTCTCCAGCATTCCGAGCTGCTCCGCTTCTCTAATTCTCTTCAAACTTTTCCAACAGATGTTGATGCAAACTTAGCTTTCCAAATATGCTGCCTTGCTGAGACTCCATGCATTTTCTTAACCAGACCTGCCTTCAACAACATCTGGCCAAATCCACCAGGCTTGCCCTGAGCAGTCTCTGGTCACCCCTGGCCTGCTATTCTGGCATCTGACTTCACATCAGCTACATCTCTGCTGGCCACTCTCACACCATGTGGCTCTTTGCCACCACCAGCTCACTCTACCATGGGGCTACCGCCAGCCAGGCCATATGAGCCTGTTATCTCAGTCCTACATTCTCATCTCTCTTTTTTTCCCTCTCTTCTAGCTCCTTCCTTTTATTACCCCCCACCCTTTTATTTTCTGCTTCTCATTTTCTCTCATGGCTCTTTCTCTCAGACTGCCCATCGGGGTATTTTGGTGCCAATACACTTTTAACTGCATGACTACCCTATATCATTCCCCCATTCTGATCTAATACACATTTATGTCTATAAATGTAAGAACAGCCTTTTCTTATACAATCATGCAAAAACATTACATGCAACCAGGCAAAAGATGCAGTTACATCAATAACAGTTAAAGCATTTTTTCAAACATCAAGAATCTGAAAGGGAAAAAAAAAAAAAAGCCATTAAACCTGTGGAATCCCAGTGACTACTCAACAAATATTTAGATAGTCATGGCTGCATAAACATACAATTTGTGCAGGATAGCTTTTTTTTTTTATTTCCTGAACTTCCAAACTCTTTGTAAATCTTCCTTCTTGTGTACATACAAAATTTGTTCTGGCAGTGTTACACCAGGCTTTTCACTTATTACCAACTGACATAAGTATGTACTTCTCTATGAACACATAACCAAATTCATTAGAGCTTTTTACTGCATGACCACAGATTCCAAAGCAACTGGAACATTGCAAAGTTCACCCATTTTAAACACATGCCTATACTCCAAAGTAATATTCAAATTACAAGGTTTGTCCATTTTGAGCTCATGGCTACTTTTTACTAAGGTATTTTTACCAAAATTCTTGCAACAGCTTTCTGCTTTCAGGTGCCCAGTGCAAGGTAGACCATCCTTGGGTTGGGCTACCATGGGTGATTTATCCCAGCCATGGTCACCAACTAAAATTGTGTGAAAAGCGTCAGAATCCTCCAACCAACAAGGCACAGGTCCGCATCACCCATGCACACAGCAGTTGCAAAAGTCACAAAGCAATTTAAACAACAGGGTTTTATTAATAAGGGAAATTAACCAGGAAAATGAAAAATCCTTAATGCCACAAAAGACCAGTTTTCTTGCACCAATCACCATTTAGTCCAAAATTTCCAAACACATGTCCAAGATGGTGCCTCTCCAAACCTTAGGCAGTCCAGCAAAGTCCAGTCTTTCTTCAGCACCTTTTCTTTGCTTCTCTCCCTGGCATTCTGAGCTGCTCTGCTTCCTAAGGCTATTCAAACTTTCCCATCAGATGCTGATGCAAACTCATCTTTCCAAGTATGCTGCCTGATTGTGACTCCAAGTGTTTCCTTTACCAGGCCCACCTTAGGCAGCATTTAGTCAAATCCACCAAGCCTTCCCTCAGCAGCCCATGGTCACCCACGACCTGTCATTCTGGCATCCAATTCCACACTGGCTATGTCTCTATTAGACACTCTCCCACCATTGCCACCCACCTTGCCACCACCAGCTCACTCTTCCAGGAGGCTTCCCCTGGCAGGCTACATGGGCCTGTTCTATCAGTTCACCATTCTTGTCTCTCTTGCTTTTCCTTAATCATCCTTTTTTATGTGCCCTTTGGTATATTTCCTTCTGTCTCATGCGTCTTTCTCTCAGACCCTGCCCACCAGGATATTTTGGCCCAAAATAATTTTAACTGCATTAGTACCCCATACCAACTTCTGCACCATTTGGACCCAATTTCAGTTGGTGAGTGAGCTAGGAGAAATCACCTGTGGTAGCCCAAACCAAGGATAATTTACCTTGCACTGGGTACCTTAAAGCATGAAGCAGTTGCAAGACTTTTGGTAAAAATGACTTAGTAAAAAGCCATGGGCTTAAAACGGACAAACCTTGTAATGTGGCTATTACTTTGGATTATAATCAGGTGTTTAAAATGGGTGAACTTTGCAATGTTCCATTGCTTTGGAATCTGTGGCCATGCAGTAAAAAACCCTGCATGCATTTTGGTTATGCGTTCATAAAAAATACTTGCCTGTGTCAGTATGTACACTGGTTAGGAAAAAGAAAGGCGGAAAGTCTGGTATTAAGCTGCCAGAGCAAATTCAGTATGTGTTTCAGAAGTCAGATTTACAGAAAGTTTGGAATTTCAGAAAAAAAGCAATAAACTATTGAGTATAGATTGAATGCTGATGGAGCTATGACTATTAGAATAAGGTATGGAACCCTCTGGAGTTCTGCAAGATTAACCCCCCCCCCCTTTGAATACTTACTAATTCTTAGATTTTTGATTGCTTGAAAGAACAATAACCTACTGATATTGTATTTGGATGCTTTACCTGATTGTATTGTGTAAGGGATATCTGCTTTGATAACTGCTGTAACTGGTATTAATAAGAGACCATGCTTGACATAATGTTATCTGTAGTGAAGTAACAGGATTATTTTGGACTAACATAGGTATGTTGGGTTTGAAAACAAAGGAATGAAGCCCAATATGGATAGTTTTAAAATTTAGGCATTGATGCCATTAGCTGTGTCTGAAAAACAGAGAGGTAAAAGAGGACTAAGCAAGAAGGGTACTTTCACTTTGCTGAAAATACCAGGTGAGGAAGAAGAAATGTATCACCGAGAGGGTATGTAGAGGAAAATTGGGTTTCTGGTTTGGAGGAGGGGAAGAATAGAGACTGACACATGAACCTTTGGAAAGGAGAGAGAGGAGGAAAGTTTGGAGAGTTCAGAGGTTTTGGCACCTGGAGGAAAAGGACTCAGAAGCTGAGTCTTCTGGGGTTCTTTGAGCTTTGGGCCCGAAGGGTTGGGAGTTGCATGAACGTGGAGGAGAGGTGACCCTGACAGAATGCTGAGTCACTATGCAAATTGGAGAGACTCAGGATAAACCTTGTGTTGGGAGTGATGGAGGACCAAAGGACAAGGACATACCTTGGTGATTTTGGATTGAAGTAAAACTCATGCAGTTCCCTGAGGAGCAGAAGTGGGGTTCCTTTCTGTTTGGGGTACTTATATAGGTAGATATATATATATATGAACTATTATATGAACTTATATATGAACTATTATATGAACTTATATATGAACTTATATATGAACTATTAAACTCTTTGTTTTCCCCTTAGTGTAGATAAACCTGTATGTTTACTCATTACTGTTTGATCTCTGGGTAACTACTTATACATAGGCGAGAGAACCCAGATTGACAAAAATTAATAAAGGGGATAGTTTTCTGCTCCAGTAAAACAGCTCCTTAGTTACAGTTAACTACAAATGTAAAGTGGTTTATTTCTGGACTTTTAATCCCATTCCATTGATCTATGTATATATATATATTTTTTTTTTTTTTTCAATACTGTATTATTTTGATTAGTATAGTTTGGAACCTTAAATTTTTTATGCTTCCATTATTGTTTTTGGTCAAAATTGCTTTGGTTAGTAGGAATCTTTTGTTACTCCTCATGGGTTTCAGGAATGTTTTAACTAATTCTATTCCACTGTCTCGATATCCAACTTCTGTTTGTTTGTTTGTTTTTGTTTGTTTTGTTTCCATGTTGAGAGACATTTTAGTTGTTTGAAATGTTTTGTTTCCTTGTGAATACAATTGTTATGGGCCTTATACAAATCTGTCTTGGAAATAGATTTTTAATTACGTTGAAAATAAAGGAAAATATAACTTGATTAAATAGTTGGTATATGTAGAATTTATTTTAAAAAAAGCTGTGGAAGAAGTTACGATATTTTGAGTTTTCACACAGCAGTGTGTGAGTGTTCTTGTCTATCACTATCTTTCCCCACACTCAGTATTGTCAGTATCTGATAATGGACATCTTAGGGAAGATATGTCTATATATGTGTGTTTTTTTTTCTCCATTTTCCTACTAACTAAATTACAGTGATCAACTTCTTATATGCTTATTATTTTTATTTTAATATCTTCTCTTGTAAAGCATTTTCAAATGTTTACCAACTGTTTTCATTATCTCCCTTTATAAGACTTTTAGAACAAATTTTTGCATTCTAATGAAAATGTTTTCAGATGCATAGACAGAAAATATTTCTCTTATTCTATAGACTGAATTTCACTTTCTATTTTCAAAGGAAAATATATTTTTTTTCAAAGTACAATTCACAATTTAAAAATTAAAGTCATGGTATTTGGTAACTATCAGATCTTTGCCTGCTTTGAGATGGCAAATTATTTTTTTGGATGATTTTCTAGATAGTTCATAGTTTTCATGATTATATTTAAGGCTTGACTCATTCCTGGTTCCTTTGTCATATGAGGAAAGAATCCTCTTGATAATTCTGCATCATGCTTTACTGGTGCAGTAAACTCCACTCCTTCTCCCTTCTCCTCTATTTGACTCAGTTTTGCAGTTAGCTGGTAAGAGTCTCTTATTGTTATAACAATAAGAAGCTCGTTTTGTTAATTATCAATGCCCACTTATATATTTTTGCATTTATTGATAAGTCAATAGCACAACCTATTGTAAACAAATAAAAAGTACAAAATTTCTTCAACTAAAATAAACTACTATTGTGATAAGATTTTTATATAAAAGCAATAAAATATTCTACACAATTTCAGCTCAAACATCATTTCCAAAATCTTTCATTAACTAAAAAATGTTGAACCAATTTTAAATAAATTACTGATAATCTGTAAATAACTGCATAAATTATAAGTTAAACAGAATCTTAAAACCTAAGCTATTTAAGATATTTCCTTTGACTTCTTTAATACATTATATAAAAATCATAATTTGGACTATGTTATTCAATGTGTTCATTCTTGCTACTGAAGAAGGTACAGAGCTATATGAATGACTATAAAAAGTAAACTTTCCCAGCTTGTTTGTTGAATTACTTGTGTGATAGCAATTTTCAATCAGCTATCTCTCAACAGAACTTAAGTTAGTTTATGTGAAAAAGTTAGCTGTTGTTGGGGTAATTGAGATTATACCAAGAGTATGAGCATCAGAAAAACACACTGTGTATGTGAGATAATGGGATATGATTTTTGCTTTTCTAGGAAAATGAAAGCGGTTTTGTCCTGAAGGAAAATGTCAGCTCATTCCTTCATATGAAGCCTCAATGTGGAAAACAAAATTTAAATTTGTAAAGCAAGTTGCTAGATACTCTGGGTGAGATAGATTGTAGTAATACTTTTTTTTTTATTCAGCATTGTTAATTAATAATTGACAAAAATTGAAGATATTTACTGTAAACGTTGTGGTGATTTAAGTACACCTTGTGGGAAAAAAAAAACAAAACAACTCACCATTCAGTTAATCAAAATATCTATCACTTCATAAAGTTTTTGGTGATATATATATTCTACTCTATCAGCAAATCTCTTTGTAGCATGCAGTGCTGGCATGTATAATAACCATTATTTACATAAACTCTTCAGACCTATTCCTCTGATAGCTGGAAGTTGGGAAGATGTTTGAGAAACAGCTCCCTATTTCTTCCACTCCCTAATACCAGACCCAGGAAACCACATTTCTAGCTTCTGAGTTTGAATTTTTTTTTTTAAGATTTCATACTTAAGTAATGTTATATGGCATTATTTATTATTTTATCTCTGTGGTGGCAATACACAGGATGTCTTATTTTCTCGTGATGAGTAATAGTACATTATGAATATACCGCATCTTTATCCATTATCTGTTGCTGGACATTTGCTCATTTTTTTCACGTTTATTGTTAAATAATGCTGAAATGAACACAGAAATTCAGACATCTCCTCAAAAATTCTGTTTTCACTTTCTTTGACTATGTAGTCAGATGTAGAAATGCTTGATGATGTGGCAGTTCTATTTTAATTTTTTTGAGTCACCAACATAATGTTTCTTTTGGAGCTGTACTAATTTACATGCCCACGAACAGTGCATGAGAATTCTCTCTACTGTACATCTTCACCAATATGTCACTGCTTGTCTTGTGGTGATAACCATGCAGCTATTATAACACAGAGAGAACTCAGGTGACCTGTACATCAAACACAAGAACCAAAGACTCCAGTTAGAGATGTGAAGATATAGTCAGAGATTAATACTTTTAAGGAGAAGGCTGATCTACTGTCGCAAGAAATCATCTCAAATTCAGTCAGGGAGTGGTAAAATTAAGGAATGCACTCCTACAACTTGTGAGATGCTAGCTTTCCTTTAATGTATGGTTGGATGCACAGTCTTGGGGTCACAGGTTTGCAACATTGCAGCTGCTCCCTGTCTAGGCTGGTGTCCAGCCATCAAGGTCTCTGCAGTGAGCTGCTAATTAAAACCTCAGAGACATTTAATTTCACTGTAAAAAGGAGTTAGTCTAATAACATTTGACACAGTTAATCATTTTCTCAGGAAGATTTGCAGGCAGGAGAGGAGAATCTAAGTGAAACAAATGAAGCAACTACTGCTAAGTGGAGCCTCTGCCTCTTGAAGAGTGGTACCAAGATAAAGGTGTCGTCTTTCAATATTTCACTGTGACTTTGATTTTCAATTCCATGATACTTACTGATGTGGAGGGCTCTCTGGTGCACTTTGGTCATTTATATTTTCCTTAGAAAAATGGCTACTTAATTTGCCAATTTTTAAAATGAAATTGTTGGGGTTTTTGTTGTTGTTCTTTTCTGTTTAGTTGTATAAGTTTTTATTGTAATCATTTCTTTCATGGATTTTCCCACTGATGATATAACATAACCCCATTTCACCTCCATTTGGAAATGCACAGATTACATGTAAGCCAGGTACATGCAATTTCACAGTGTTGCTGCTTAAACTCCAAAAACCCAACAGAGACCAAGTAATTAGTTGCTAAGTTCCTATGTCACTAAAACAATTGATTGTTGACTTCTATATAATAATGCTTCCTCTGAGTTCTGTAACAACAAATGTAAATGGCCATTTTTTGTCTTTTATTATTTTTAAATAAATAACAGCAGTTTCCCATTTGGTGGACATTTATTGAATGAATGTGTATGGTATTCAAGATTCTGTTTGCTATTCATACAATGATATATAGATCATGGTGCTGTTCTTACAGGGTACCTAGCCTGTGAAGAATCCTGCAGCAGAGTTATAGACAGTCTTTATGGTCAACAAAAGCAACTGTAAATTGCCTTTAGTAAAATTTTGGTTGTATTTCAGGAAATATAAGACATGTTCTAGAATGCAAGGAAATCACTCTAGTCACGCTCTTATTTACAAATACTATGCCTTACAAATAGTTATTCACAGACTTATTTATTGTCTGTTCAATTAATCAATGCTGCTTAGAGTCATGACATTACCATTATATGTTCAATAGTTTATATGTTAGTTTTAGAGTATCTGAAGTTATGACAAACAAAACAAAAACTGCTTGATTTAAGGAGATCTCCAAGTGTAAATTTAATGGCAAATCCAAATATCCAAATATTTCATGATGTGTCCCTGTATAGGTTTCTATTGTATAAAGGATGTTCTGGAAGCTATACTTGCTAGTCACCAGGAATGCAGCATTTAGGTTTGATAAAAATAGTGCCAGAAAATCAAGACTTTTTGGTTTATATGTAATTTTAGAATAAAATACTGTCTTAAAGAAGAAAAACAAAAACAAAATAAACAAAAATTTTTACATACCCAGAATAAACTCCTGTTTCTGATTAAATGTCTACTTCAATGTAATTAAGTTCTCTGGATACAATCCCATTTAAAATGAAAATGGAAGTATTTTATAAATATTCTTTCTTCCAATTAGTTTTGTGTTCTTTCATCTTATTGTCTACTTGTTTGTGTCTACCAGAATGTTTATGGGTATGTTTTATAAGTACTTGTCTAAAAATCTCATATATATCCATTGTTAACTTAGGGTGTAAAACAAAATCTGTGCTGGTTTTACTGTAAGGATTCAAGAGGATAAGGCATTAAAGTTTTTATTAAATAGTATACAACATACACATGGGACATGACTACAAAGAATTTTCAGAGTATAATTCAATCATTTTCTAAATAACTTACAGACAATTATTTAAATAAAAACCAAACAATCACATAATAACTTAAGGAAGTTCAGAATAATCAGAAAGATTTCTTACATTCTGTCTTTCTGTTTCTAATACTCTGTCTTTAAAGACTTTATATTCATTAAAATCTATCTCTGTTACTAATATTAAACATTATAATAATGAAACTGGCATATATGATACATATGCGTAAATGGTAATAGATTTTTTTAGTCAATATGTACTATAATATAGTTGTGATGCTTTACATTGCACATCAGAGACATTGAAAGTGTATATGAGATGAACCAATTACTTTCATATGCTAGGAATTAACAATCAATGTTTGCTTAAAATGATTAGAGGGGACTAAGTAACTGTAACTCAACTAAAGAATGGCTGAAAACTAATAAAATCCTTAAAGTATTTTGTAGATGGGAGAGGAATGGGTAGATATGAATAGTGTGAATGATATAAACATTAAAGATAATACCACACTTATTTTAAATCTGACTCTAGAGCATATAGTCATAAAGTATATAACTACATACCTATAAATAAATTTGGTATATTATTCTGAGACCAACCCTTTGAGATTCTGCAATTGTTATCATACCCTTTAGGGAAAAATAAATAAATAAATGTTAAAAAAATGAATTAAAAAACTTCAGGTCATAAGTTACCCAAATGTTTTTTCTGTCAAGTCTAAGAATAATCAAATCCAGTGAGAAGAGCTACCTTGTAACTAGAAGGTTGTTTAGAAAACTGTATTCTAGTGGGACTAAGGGGGAAAATAAAATCAATGGAAAAGGAAGTAATCAAGTGTCTAATAGCTGGGAAAACTAATAACCCAGGATGCCCTGGTGACTCATTAGAATAAACAAGAGGAAATGAAAACCTGTATATAGAAGCCCAGTCAACGATTGTAATCCATGGAAATTAAAGCTGGAGAGAATCTTACAAAATAAATTCACAAAACATACTGACATATCACTTTAGATTTCAATGCCTTCGATTTTACTACACCTGCTTCTCTGTTACCCCCTTTTCTATCGCCTAAAGCTAATATTCAGAAATAAAGTGAGGAAGACTCATAAAATCAGCTTTTTGCACCAAATAGTCTCCATATATACATTTTACTGGAAACATCACATTCTTGTCCATACTTTCTCACACATCTGCCTCCATCACAAGATCATTATTTAAAGATCCGACTTATTGTTTCCAAATCACTACACATTATCACACCTTTTCTGGCTGTTCTGATGACAAAAATCTTCTGTGAAATAACCTTATTTGAAATAAGAGGTTGGTAGCTCATTTTCTTCCAATTTTGTAATCAAATATTTATATATCTCTTTCAATTATTTCTTTAAAATAATAATGCACCTATTGTCCCTTTTGTCGATGTTTACATTTTATTTTTGTATAGATTCCACGTACATTTTAGCATGTTAGCAAGGAATCACAAGTTAGGTTTGATTGATTTAAGGACTTATGAACTGGCTTATGAATCACACCATAATTGATTCTATAGTAATCAAAATTTTATTCTACAATGTATTGTATTCATTAAACAGTTTAACAACTAGCTTACAGTTTAAGTTAGTATTGTTTCTGTATTATGAGTATTTAAGTGTGAATAAAAATAATATGGTAAATGCAGTTTGACTAGCCTTATACATATAATGGAAAAACTCTAAGTGTGTATATTTACAGATGAGTTGTCTTCTGAGATGTACAGACTTAGGGAAAAAAATAAAAGAACCACTGGGAACCCAACTACATCCCAGAGCACACATTCAGTCTTACAAACATACTACATGTAAATATATTGAAGTTTAGTTGTGCAGACATCTTCTATGATCTTTTGGCAACAGTAGTACCCATCCCATACCCCAGGGCATATTTCAACTGAAATAACAAAGGGGATGCAAAAAGAAAAGAAAATCATCATTGATGTCATCTGGTGAGTAAATGACTCAATATTTAGATGTTTTGCCTTTCTAAAAAGTTTTATTGCTAATCAAACATGAGCAGCAATATGCTATTTAAACATAAACATTTAAGTGGACCAAGCTGACATTTCTTTTTTGTTTCATTTCTTTTCTTTCTTTCTTTTTTTTTTTTTTTTTTTTTTTTTTTTTTTTTTTTTTTTTTTTTTTTTTT
>PVHY01012658.1:30909-43843 GCA_004024945.1 Uropsilus gracilis | reverse complement strand
CTCAGTTAATGCCTGCCAGAGTTCTACCAAATGCATATTTTCCTCATATTTCATTTCTTTAAAAATATAAAAGTTTAAAACTTATAACAGTTACATTTGTACTGAAAGTTCTGGGCAACAGAAACTTGTTGGGAAAAATGACATACATTACAATCTAAATCATAACAAGGAACACATTAAATATAGTCACTAATATATTTTCAACTTCCACTTTCATGTCTCTTACTTGTCAATTTGTATTTTACATTATTCAAAATTATCTCTAAAACCAACCATCCTACCCTTTTCTCAGGATTACATCTCCTAAACAGCCAACTCCAAATTCCCCAAAATTCTTAAGAAACCAAATTTCTGCATTCTCCACTTTGTTTTATAAAGTAAACTAATCCCTGTAACTTTATTTCTTTAAGTTTGGTTCACCAAATTTCCCCACCTAAATAAATAATAAATAAATGAATAATGTAAGTAAAACTCATTAGTAGTATTTATCTAAGTTACTACTCAAAGTGGGTCTATAGATGACTTGTTTTCATAAGCTTAAAAACACAGGAACCTGGGCATATGCCAGGCTTACTTATTTGCAGTGCTTAAGATGTTGGGGTATATGGAGTCTGTCTTTAAAATATTGTCAAGGTGATGTTTAAAATCAAGTGAAGTTTGTCAATAACCTATATGAAAATTAGAGGATTTCTATCTCGCCTAAGCAATACAATATTCTCCTTAGATATTTGTCCAAATGGCATACATACTTAAATATTTTTATTCTGCTTTCCAATCTTTCACCAAGTAGAGATTTTTTTTAAATGTTTCCTTAACAGTTTATGGAAAAATAGTATACTTATTTAGGAATATAAAATGCTACATAATTGCATATATATATATATAATTCCATATAGATGAAATTATATATATATATCAAATTCTATAAAAATATGATATATGAAATTCTATAGAAAAAATAATTTCTGTAACTCATTGTATGAAGTATAGTCATATATCCCAAAATATTTAGTGTTTACTCAACCAAGTCATTGCAACAGAATTAATGGAAATATAAACACTGCACTCTTGCAGCCCAAGAGGAATACCTAAAACATTTACATATTGGTATCAAATCCAACATGATGATTAGTATTTAAAGTGCTCACTGAGCCGTGTTCTCATTGCTTCATTTCTGGCCTGCTCTGATAAGCTACTGAATGTTTGCCTAATGGGTGCGGAGGAAAAAGCAAAGTGTCCTTGGCTATCTACAGAGCAATCTTTGTAAAATATCTCCTTGAGGACACACTTTGGCCACACTAGAGTAATTTAGACTGTACTTCCTTTTAGCTGGTCTCCTGGTAAAGGTATGCTTGTAACCATGAGACCCTGAATCAAACCTTTCCTTTGTTACTGATTGCTTCATATGTTCTAAACAATCTGGTTCTAAATAAACTTGAGGCCACAGTCCTAAGACAGAGATGGTGAGCTCTTCTGTCTGAGTTTTTTTGGCTGGAGACTCAATCCCTACTTACCCTCCCCCTTGGGAACTGTTCCATCTCATCATAGCTGGCTCAGGACAGCTCACAATGGCAATTTTACATGTAAGGAAAATATTGAGCAGTAAAATAATAAATGTTGATTATCAGATTGAATTATTTTGAGATAATTTTGTATACAGCATCATACATGATTATAATTTATAGGCTCATATTGCTTTGCATTTGGGCACCCTGCATACACTGTCCTCAGCCTCTCCAAACCCATCTGACAGTGTCAGTTTTAAAGTTAGATTTCTAGGGTTGTTGTGTTTGGTTTTGTCTATGCCTTTGTTTTGTTTTCTGCTACCCACATATTAGTGATATTATCCAGAATTTTTCTTTCTCCTTTTGACTTACTTTGCTTAGTAAATTCCTTCTAGTCCCATATTTTAAAAGCTTTTCACAAGTTAAGAGTATTTGGACATGTGTAGATGATGAAAAACATGAGACGGACAATTAAAAAGTACGTTTGGGGAACAATTCATTAGGAAATGAACATCATTTTTGGAGGATTGCAGATTGTGCATGTAAGAACTTTGAAAACAGTAATTCTTAAACAATAATTTTGCAATAATTAAGCAAGTAAATAATATTTTAAATTGCATTATTAATAATAAGGAGATATTTAGACAAGTGAGTTATTGATTGTTGTTTGCATACCAGGGAATCTATGTAATAAAATGTCAATAAAATTGTTTTCAATATATTTGAATAAAATGTTGTATTCAATTATCTTAAATGACAAATGCATAATTAGAGAAGCTTATTTTATCAGGGTAGCAACTACCATCTATAATTCAGGACTTGTTTACAATTATTTGTGATTTGGAGAGTGCTATAGTCAACTACAGAAATGAACTCTAATCTCTAAAGTCTTTGTCATGCAATTTTTATTGCATGGTTTTTTTTGGAGGGGGGGATAAAGTGCAATGATGACTCAATCGTTCACAGAGATGACAAATGGAGAATAAAAAAATATAAAATGATTTCCAATATCTCAAATGGTCTCTAAAGAGCAATGATAAAATTGAATGTTTTCTACTGTCACCAAATGTAGCATTCAGGAAGATGGAACTGAGTAGCTGACAGTCAATTAGAAGCTCAAGGACACTATGATATGATACATCTGCTGATTACAGGGGGCTCAACACCATGTGGAGTAAGTAGTTGAGATCAAAATGTGATGGAATGACAGCTGCTAAAGAATTATCAAAGAAAGATTCTCTGTACAAGGAAGACTGAACTGAAAAGAAATTTTCAATGCAGCCTTTAAGTAATGACAATTCAGTGAGGAAAAAGAGATACTGAACATTCTTTAAAGCATGACATATAAGACATACATTAAGTAGGACAAAGAAGACAGAAAATTCAGCACTTCTGATGGCCTCATATCTATTTGCAGAAATCAAATTTTACACATAATTCTGTTTTTCCTGAAAGTACTGTAAACACTTGTAATTGAGTTAAATATAATGATCTGTTAAATTAATGCATTGAAGGCAGTGAAAGCTGGAAAAAGTATATTTTAACTATATAATAACACAAAACAAAAATGGTTTTATAAAATACAGAACATATTATTGAATGAATAATTGAAAGGGGCTTTTAAAAAGATTGGAAAGATATCATTGTATCAATGGTCATATGTGTTTACTCTCTAAGATAGTACATTTTATTTTTATCTGATATGTTCCAACTATAGTTACAGGTGTCCCCTTTTTCCCAATTAACTCATGTTGCCCCTTCCCTTCTGGTAATAACTAGCTGACCTTACAGTCCAATAGTTAGTCTTGTTTCATTTAGTTCACCTGTTTGCTTTCTCCATATATGACATAGGAAAGAAACGTTGTATTGTTTTACTTTTTCTGATTGGTTTATTTTACTAAGCATAATTAAAGCTCTCCAGATACATATATTTCCAATTACCAAATTTTATCTTTTCCTTATAACTGAATAACATTCCATTGTATATATTTAAACTTTGGACACTGAGTTTGTTTTTAGTTTTTGGTAATGGTAAATAGTGCTATAGTAAACTTGTGGTTGCATAAACCTATTAAAATTAGAGTTTTTGTATTTTTCAGGTAAATATCTGGAAGTGGGATAACTGAATCAAGTGGAATTTCTATTTTCAATTATTTTGAGGAATCACACTGCTTTCCATAATGACCGAATCAGTCTACATTGTGATCAATAATATGTAAGTATCCCCCATCTCTTCTCATGTTCTCTCGAACAGTCTTGTACTGTCTTTGGACAAAGTGAGGTGACAGCTCATTTGATGTTTACTTGCATTTCTCTAATTAGAAGAGATGATAAAGTGTTTTCCTTTTTTTGTTGTTGTCAAGATTGCTTTGGCAATTCGGGGTCTTGTGGTTCAAATAGATTTCAGTCACATTTCTCTGTCTTTAAAGAATGCTACTGAAACATTTATAGGGGTTGTACTGAATGTATATATTGCTTTATTCCAACATATACACAATAAATAATTTTCTTTGTGTCTTCTATTTATTTTAAATACACACATACCTTACTAGCACCTCCTCAACATGCGGTATATATTATTTTTCTGGTTAAACTTACTCCAATGTATTTACATTTATTTTATGCAATGTATTTTGTTGATATAAATATCTTTATATTTACAAGATGATAAAATGAAATGTTTACTCAAAATGCAATGTAAAATGCTTATTCAAAGACATTTGGATTTAGATGTTTTGTTAATTACTTTATAAAAGTTCTTATTACTTATCTAAGCCATTTTGTATCTTAACATTTTATGAGTTAGACATCTAGTAGGTAACTACCTATATTTAGCAGGTAAACAAAATGGAAGACCTAATATTTGAGCCTGAAGTTTAAATTGACAGATTTTTATATATTGTTATACTTCCTGTTGAGAGAATGACATCAACTAGTGTTTCCTATTCTACTCAATTTTGATTTAATACAATATTGATAAAAAAAACAAGAACATTCTTGAATGATGATTATTTTAATTCTAATTATTGCAGGTATAAAATTGTTTAGAAGTTGAGAGAAAAAGACTGCATTTTGAATGTATTTTTTATTCGGGCAATTACTGATCATTGACTAAATCTAGTTATAGCTATTTGCTGAGATAAATGAAAATATAATGAGGAAACAGAACAAAAATAGCACTTGATAATTCATCTACATTACAGTAAGGTAATTTTTTACTGAAGACCCTTCCCTTGGCATCTATGTTGCAGTCAATATCTATGAAGAGATGGAATTGCAGCAACGTTTACATTTTGGCTAGTTGTAGAGAAAAGAAAAAAGTTTTTTTTGCCTTTATGGAGAATTGTTTTTATAGTCCTTGAAAAATTTATCACTTAGTAAGGTGATCCAATTTATTCCTTTTGGTTAACTCTTCAAATAGACACAATCAAAAATAAATAGAAGCATGATAGATGGAATGTGAACTTTGCTTGGACCTAGTTATTTCCCAAATCACTAGCTTCTAAATGAAAAAATTAAAAACATTTTCCAAATTAATCTGTGGCTAAGTAGGGCTACTTTTTGTATTTCCAACTTGACTATATAATTTTTTTTCACAAGTAAAGTTGCATTCATATCACTTTGTTTCTTTTGTTACTCTTCCAGGAGATTTACTGGTAATGTTGGCATTGAGTTTCCTAGAAGAAATTTATTCTGCTGGAAGAAATATAGATTAAATCCATAGAGGATAGGTAGACAGAACAGCATAAAAACATTTATTCAACTATCAAATTTTCATGAAATATCTACAAAATTATTTTGATCCCAATTAAGCTATCATTTAAATATTGCATCAGAAGAAGTGATCATCATGGATATAGAGCTACTCACCACTTGATTCAAAGACTTGCTTTTCATTATTATCTAATAAAAAAAATTTAAACAAGTAAAAAAGTGTTAAATGTAAGAGAATATATGTAATAACCTTCAGTTCACTGACTGATATAGTAAGTATTCATAAAAAATTTCAACAAATGGCTTCATTTAAAGATCTTAGAAAGAACTTATCAACATCAATTGTCTTATTCCAGTAAACCTATCACATAAGAGATTAAATAAAAATCTAAGCTGCTTACCAGTTCTTAAAACTGCATCAGACCAAAACTAGCAACTTTACCCCTTAATTGTACAAGTACCATATCTTTTGGTTTTACAGAAATAGTTTGCAAGCTTTTATTTTTTTCCCTCTATATCTGTTCAAGGACAATTCTTAATTACTCAAACAAATATACATGCACTCTCCTTTACTTGCCTCTATGATAGATCCATTTTATGTCATCCTATTTGTCATTTTCCATAACAACAATACACATTTGATTCTAATATAAGGAAAATGATTAAAATGATAAATATATAAGTAAACTAACATCACTGCATTATGTTCTAATCTAAGAGTTTTTCTCTAATTACTGTACCAGATGTCTAGTAATGTGTTTTTGTAAGAATACCTATCCAATTGTAATAGTGTTAAATGAAGAAAAGTTGTGTATAGGTGAATTATATTTCTAGTTGGAGCAACAGAACATTTCATTGGTAGCTTCTCAGTTTCGATTTTATCAATTCATTACATTCTAATTGTCCCATGACTTCCAACTCTTCAGTTACTACATGGTGGATTTACTGTGAGGTGGTCAGAAACATGTGCTATTTGATATAAATAAAATATCACAACCATTGAAAGTACAGAACTTTCTGGGAAGGGCTGAAGGTATAGTCAAATTCAAATATATAAACAAAAATAAAAATGAGATACCACTCACTATAACTGAGACTTAGGAGAACAGGGCGTGGTTATATTAAAAAAGAACGATCCATCACTTCATTCACGAGTTCTTGACTTCCCCCAGACTGAAACAGAGGCTAGAAACCCACGCTGAAATTAGGGGGAAAACGTGGAGTTTGTGCAACATAAGTTTATCTGGAATAAGGCAAAGTGAATCTTCATTTGAAGCAAAAGCTGAAAAGCAGAGTTCCTATTATTGTAAGAGGACTGGAAAACATCTGTAGATGCGGGAGGCTGCTTTTACTTGTTGGAGTTTCACATTAGTTTTTGTTATTTCTTTTGAGCGGGTGCATTGTTAAGGGTAGCTTTACGTTTTTGTGTTTTGCAGTTGCCTTCACTGACCACTACCTGTGCACACACTCTGTATGTGGGCATCACCATCTCCCTCAACCTGCGCTTTGGAGTCTGACTGCAGCTGTCTCTCCACCTCAGTCTTTCCCTTATTCAGTATAACGGAGTCATATGACCCGATTAGAGGGGGAGATAACCATGGAACCAGGAAGTGGGAAGCAGAGCAGGTTATCATTGAGAACACCAGATGCGGATGAATTTGTGACCCATCTTTGAGGGAAAACCATGTGGAATTTAAACAAAAGGTGCAGATGCAGAAGAACGGGATAATTGTGAAAGGTAGTGCAGTGGAGAGGCCCAGTGTGGCAAGGGAGTTCAGAGGATACAACAGAGCAAAGTTGGTACAAGTGAGGGAGACCACCTAGCATCCCTGGCAGGCTTTGTTCCTCTTCTGAAGTGGAAGCTTCTTTCATCTCATGATATTATCATATTTATTTAAACATTTAATTTTATGTCCTTTGATGCTTACGAGGAAAAGGCCAAACTCTTTTCCCTAGAGAGCTTTGCAATAGTTACTTCTACTATGTGAAACACGATATTTCTATGACTGGGTCATTAATGTGGTCTGTTTCCTTGGGTAAATGTCACCAAAAGGAGAAGCCTCCCTGCTAATGCACTCAAAAAATGACTATGTGGTGAATTTCCATTGCAGCTATCATCTTTGAACTATTTGCATAAAAAAATTGCTCTCTGACAAATTTCTGGTTTACTTCTCTTTTCTTTATCTATTTCACCACATCATAATGAAATAAAAAGGAACTTCCGTTCTCTTAAACACATTCACATGCAGAGCAAGTAAAACTGTGCTTGGCATAAGAAAATATTTAAGAAATGTTTTTTTAATAAAAAACAAAATCTGCTTGGTTCTTCATTGCATTCCTCACATACAGGACAAAATCAGCCTGGTAGTTGATGCTCAAGAAATAATTTTAATGTATTCATATATAGATGAATGATCAAATGCAAAAACTACCAACACTTTCCAGAGATAACAGAATATGAGAGACATGATAAAAATTTCCAGCTAAAAGTTTTCAGAATGTATTCCACCAAAAATGCTGGAAGACATGACAAGTAAGGTATGACCCCAAGTTATTTAGTCCTATCCTTAGAAACGGGGAATCTGTCACCCTACATGCTAAAAGGGACTTTATGAATATAATTAAAGTAAGTACTCTGAGAAGAGGGATTATCCTGGATCATCTGGGATGGTTGTTACAGAAGGAAGGTAAAGAGGATCAGTGTTAAGAGGAGGTAACAAATGACAAGGGCAAAGGAAAACAAATCTGAATTTTAATATTCTTCCCTGCAGGCTTTGAAGATGGAAGTAGGGGTTGCAAGTTAGGAAATACAGAAAAAGTCTAGAATGGAAAAGACAAGGCTACAGATACTCCTCTACCATGTCTAGAGGAAATTCTGTAAAAGAATAAATATGTATGTTTAAAGCTACAATTTGTCAGGAATAGGAAACTAATATAGTGGGTGAAGGACAAAAAGAGGAATAAGATTCATGAATTCATTGAAAATCTGAAGAGAATCCTTGGACGGTAAATTTGATTTGCTATATTATATTTATCATGCAGTTACAATTAAAATATATACATATATATATATCTTTCTGACATAATACTAATTCACAGAATATATACTTGAAATATTTACTTTTATGTTGTTAATCTGAAGCCATGACCCCAACATGGGCCGTGTTTGTTCATAAAATTTAGGCATTGCCACTAGCTTTGTCTGAGAAACACAGAGGTAAAAGTTGGCCTACACAGGATAAGATGTTGTTGCAAATCCCAGGTAGTGAAAAGAAAATGAATCACCAAGAAGGTGTGCAAAGGGAAATTGGACCCTCTGCTTTTCAGGAGAGGAGAGAGAAAAAAAATGGGGTCTATAAAAAAGAGACTTGCAGAGACAAGAGACATGGTAAGAATGGTGGTCTGGTAAAGAGTAGTCAGAAAGACCTGTTAAATTGCATTTGCATTTGACTGGCAACTGCTAGGCACAAGTGTTACAGACCTGAAGGAACCTGGGCAGCAGAAGCCACATTTTAAATGTGCTACTTTATTTCCCTGTGGCTTGCTTGTTGATGGCTTCTGCTCATTTTGACCTGATCTCAGTTCTTCTAAATTTTATACTTATTTTTATTGAGGCAACATTGTTTTACAACACTATGTATCACTTAGGGGAATAGGTTCACATTTTAGAAATATGTCACCACATCACACCAACCACCAAAGCTCCCATAGTCCTTTACTAGAAATCTTAGGACCCTTTCCCCCTAATTCCCACTCCCATTCTTCCTCCCAATGAGAATCTAGATTCTACAGAATATATTTGGTTTATTTTTGTCAGTTTCACTATTTTTGCTTCTCTCTGTCCCAAGTATGAGTAGTATCATTCAGTATTTGTCTTTTTCCTTCTAATTTATTTAGCCGAATTTCCTCAATAGTTTAAAAACCATGCAATGATTTTCTTCCTTAGTTACATTATCACTATGATGATTGTCCTCTTTATTTGTTATTCTTTGCACTAGACATAATTCTATCTTAAAAAAAAACCTATAAATTTAGTGTCATTTGCATCATCAGTTAACTTCTGATCATCACAATCATAGAAGCTATTATATTGACATTTTTATCACAAATACTTTACATGATTCCCTAGTTTAGTTTTGCCTTTCTTTTCAGAATAATATGCATGTATTATAAAAATTATGTACATAATATGTACATATGTACATATTTTATTTAACATTTGCAAAGCAATTTGTTGCCTCAGAATAAACTAAAGTTCTCAAATGGCAATAAAAAGAATATTTTTATAGTTAGAAGAAACATTTTATGCAATTACTATTTGAATTATGATCCATGAATAGGCAGCATCATCACACTGAGGAGCTTACTGAAAATTCAGACTCATTACTCCCCTCAAAAGCAGAAATTTCAGATGATTTGTACTGGTTTGTTTCTTATGATCTAACTTTAATTTGTGAGTAAGAAACTTACTTTCTAAGAAATTGAGAATTAGGATTGAGACAGAAATTCAAATCCCACACTTCTGCCCAGGAACTCTATTGAGGAAAGCACATATGTTGTAGGAAACTTTAACACTCCACTCTCACCAAAAGACAGATCAGTAAAACAAAAGCTAAACAAGGACACAAAAGCTTTAAAGGAAGACCTAGACCAAATGGACCTAATAGATATCTACAGGACACTGCACCCCCAAAAAGGGAATACACCTTCTTTTCAAATGCACATGGATCCTTCTCTAAAATTGACCACATATTAGGACACAGGGAAAACCTGAACAAATACACAAAAATCAAAATTGTACCAACTTTTTTTCTCTGATCATAAAAGCATTAAACTAGAAATTAACAATGAAGAGAAAGCAAGAAGAATATCCAATACATGGAGAGTGAACAATATACTACTAAATGAAGAATGGGTAATGGAAGAAATTAAAGAAGAAATTAAAACCTACTTCGAAACAAATGACAAAGAAGACACATCATTCCAAAATGTCTAGGACTCAGCAAAAGCATATCTAAGAGGAAGGTTCATAGCAATACAGGCCCATATCAAAAACCAAGAAAATATCCAAAGAAAAAACCTCATATCCCAACTCGAAAAATTAGAAAAAGAACAACAAGAAAAGCCAACACCCAGAAGAAAACAAGAAATAATAAAAATAAAAGAAGAAATAAATAACATAGAGAACAAAAAGACTATTCAGAGGATCAACAAAACTCAGAGCTGGTTCTTTGAAAAAATAAATAAAATTGACAAGCCCCTTGCAAAGCTCACAAAGAAAAGAAGAGAAAAGACCCAAATAAATAGAATCACAAACAAGAAAGGAGAAATCACCACAGACACAAAAGAAATTCAAAGGATAATCAGAGACTACTGTGAACATCTATATGGAAACAGATACAACAATCTGGATGAGATGGACAAATTCCTGGAAAAATACAACTACCCAATACTGAACGAAGAAGAAATATAGAGTTTAAACAATCCAGTCACAAGCAGTGAAATTGAAGCAATCATAAAAACTCTCCCTAAAAACAAAAACCCAGGACCAGATGGTTTTACAAATGAATTCTACATGACATTCAGAGAGGAAATAACATCTATACTATTAAAACTCTTCCAAAAATTTGAGAAAGAAGGGAAGCTCCCAAACACATTCTACGAAGCAAACATCACACTCATACCAAAACCAAACAAGGACAGCACCAAGAAAGAAAGCTATAGACCAATTTCCCTAATGAACACAGATGCAAAAATATTAAACAAAATACTAGCAAATCGAATTCAACGATGCATAAAAAGCATTATTCACCATGACCAAGTGGGGTTTATCCCAGGGGCACAAGGATGGTTCAACATCCAGAAATCAATTAAAATAATCCACCATATCAATAAGAAGAAAAACAAAAACCATATGATTATATCAATTGATGCAGAGAAAGCATTTGACAAAGCCCAGCACCCACTTATGATAAAAGCCCTTGAAAAACTGGGGATCAAAGGAACCTACCTCAACATAATAAAAGCCATTTATGACAAACCTAAAGCAAACATCATCATAAATGGGGAAAAATTAAAATCATTCCAGCTGAGATCTGGAACTAGGCAAGGATGCCCACTCTCTCCATTACTTTTTAACATAGTATTGGAAGTCCTAGCCAGGGCAATAAGGCAAGAGAAAGATATAAAAGGGATACAAATAGGAAAAGAGAACTGAAATATCATTATATGCAGATGATATGATTCTATATGTAGAGAACCCCAAAAAATCCACAGAAAAACTCCGTGAAATATTTAACCAGTTCAGAAAGTTGCCGGCTACAAAATCAACACACAGAAATCAGTAGCCTTCCTATACGCAAAAAGCCAAGCAGAAGAAGAAGAAATTAAAAGTCATCCCATTTACCATCGCACCAAAAACAATTAAATACCTGGGACTAAACCTAACAAAACATGTAAAAGAACTATACAAAGAAAACTTTAAAACACTACTAAAAGAGATAGAAGAAGACACAAGGAATTGGAAAGACATTCCTTGCTCATGGATGGGAAGAATTAACATCATCAAAATGGCCATTCTACCAAAAGCAATCTACATTCAATGCAATCCCATTAAAAATTCCAATGACATTCTTTAAAGATATAGAACAAATATTACAAAAATTCATATGGATTAACAAAAGACCTCAAATATCAAAAAACCTCCTCTCCAAAAAAAGAGAGAATGGAGGTCTAACTATTCCAGACTTCAAGCTATACTACAAAGTCATAATACTTAAAACAGCTTGGTACTGGTACAACAACCAACAATCAGACCAATAGAACAGAATTGAGAATCTGGAAATAAAGCCACACACATATAGCCAATTAATCTTTGACAAAGGAGGGAAAAACTTACATTGGAACAAAGATAGTCTCTTCAACAAATGGTGCTGGGAAAACTGGACTAAGACATGCAAAAAACTGGAACAAGACATCTCTCTCACACCATGTACAAAAATTAATTCAAAATGGATAAATGAGTTAGATATCAGACCTGAAACCATAACATACATAGAGGAAAACATAGGCAAAACTCTCCATGAATTACAATTCAGAAATCCCTTTCTGGAATCATCTGCAGAAGGCAAAAAATTGAAGGAAAACATAAACAGATGGGACTTTATCAAACTAAAAAGCTTCTGCATGGCAAAAGAGACAACAGAAAAAACTAAAAGAAGCCCAACCAAATGGAAAAAATTTTCGCCCTCCAAAAGAGTGATAAGGGATTAATAACACTGATCTACAAGGAACTCACACAACTAAACAAAAACAAAACAAGATGCCCAATCAAAAAGTGGGGAGAACTAAAAAGACATTTCTCCAAAGATGAAATGCAAATGGCCAACAGACACATGAAATATTGCTCAATATCACTAGCAATCAGAGAAATGCAAATCGAAACCACAATGAGATACCACCTTACACCAGTAAGAATGACCCACATCAAAAAAACAGGCAACAACAAGTGCTGGCATGGATGTGGAGAGAAAGGAACACTCTTACACTGCTGGTGAGAATGTAAACTCGTCCAGCCACTATGGAAAGCAGTATGGAGAACCCTCAAACTAATGAAAATGGAATTACCATTTGACCCAGCAGTCGCACTTCTGGGAATCTACCCAAAGGAGACCTCAATGTGGGTACAAAAGGACACCTGTGCTCGGATGTTTATT
>PVHY01012658.1:0-30809 GCA_004024945.1 Uropsilus gracilis | reverse complement strand
AAATTAAAAATAACAAATTTGATGAATGTATGGAAACCTGGATGTACCTAGAAGAAATCATTCTAGCAGAAACGAGTCAGATAGAAAGGGACAGAAACCAAATGGTTTCACTAATATATGGTCAACCAAATGAAACTGCACAAGAGGAGAATGGGGACCAGTTGGAGCAGGTGGGAAGGGGAAGCGTGGGTGATCCCCAGGGACAAAAAAAAAAAAAAAAGTACTTGCTTCTCTGAAAAAAAAAAATAATAATAATCCCTTGGGTCCTATCCATGTTGCTGGAGCAATGATTCATTCCTATTCTCATTGTAAAAAAAAAAAAAAGTACATTTTTATCTCTACTTGAGAAAGTCATGGTAAATGATTCTGCAATGCTTGGTTGGTAGCTGGTTTTCATTACTTCAACAATTTGGAAACCATTTTTAAAAAGCTCCTGTATTTTTATGACAAGAAAATATAATACACTGTCTAAATTGAGACATCAGAAAATAAACTTTGAAAACCTTAAATATAAAAAAAAGGAACTCTATCTACTCAGGGAACCTTTTTTGTCTGTAGACTTATTAATGTTATTTTTAAATCATTTCTACTAATTTAAGAGAATAACGCATATCTGTGATGTAAGTCTATAGATAAATAGTAATTATCGCTGTTGTCAAGGCAATACTGTCACCTTTTGTTACTATATTTAAAACATTTTATCCTATTATGGGGCGATAATCTCTTGTTTGTCATTCTTTTTTTACAAGGAATGAATGCCTTTAAATTTTAGTTCCTGATCCCTGTGGCCAGGTAATACATCTTTACTAACAAGATCATTTGGGAGCCCGATTTAGCAAAAATGACCTCACTAACACTATGCTTGACTTGAATAAACTAAATGTAGCATCTAAAAACCAAACATTAAACTTAAAATTGAAACCATCAACTACTACATTTGTCTGAACATTATTCCTTTAATAATTATTGCCCCTGTAGGTTGAGGGTGTTGGGAAAAGACACACTGTTCTATATCAGTACACCAGAAGTTATCTCCTGAATGTATTAGTCATTTCAGTCTCTGACTTCTAGGAATATTTGATTTTAAGTCTAATTCCTAAGAATATTTATATTCATTGCCCTTTTTGTAGTGGTGGTTGGTATATTCATGTTGTAGAAAAATAATTGCATGAAGTCAAGAAAATTAACAAAATCCTGAGTATTTAAAAAAATTAAACATACAAGTAATTTTAATACCCGTGTAAAAATGGCAAAATGGGACTGAAATGATGAATATATCAACTTGAATTATATTTATTTTAACAACAATCCATTATCCAGGTTTTTAAAAGCTATCATAAGATCACTGATTAAATTGTCTTATAAAATATTAAATGAAGATTTACATATTTATAATAAACTCATTTTATTCTGAAAAGAAAAACAAACTAAATGAGTTAAGAATCACTTAGATATGAACAATTAAAATGTCAATATAATAGTTTCCTCTATGATAGTGATGATCACAAGTCAACTGATGACACAGATGACACAAAATTTAAGATCTTCACAGAGCCAAAAATAACTGCTTAAACAAAGAATCTAGGAAGATATTTACAAATGTTTCATATAATCTTTTCCATTATGGTCACTCTGTTTTGTTGTTGTTGTTTTTTAATGAACTATATTCTTCCCAAAATTTTCTAGAGAGGAAAATTATTTTAAGTAACCACAAAATTAATCTTATTTATAATACTTTGCTTCATTGGTGTTGGAAGTTCTTTGATAAACTTAAAAGAAAATGAAAACATTTTGTAAGTTTTATATTGACCTCAATTATTTTTACTCTACAGTTTTCTCCTAACCTGTCAAATATGTCACATAAATGTACACCACACACATTGTAATTCCATCATGTCAAAATAAATGTAGTCACACTTTGTAAATATAAATACATTCAGGGTATTTTATTATTTTTATTGCTTAATATTTTGAGAAAGCCATTATATTTAAAATTGAAATCATAATGAGATGTATCACAAATCATCATGAATGGTTTCTTTCTAGCAAATAAAACCAGAATAGAAATGACTAGCTAGATAAGAAGTGTTTTCTTTTTTTCCTCTCAACATATAGCATTATAAACGAAAAGCAACTTACTTAATAAAATAGTTATGAAAATAAACTCACATCATTTTAAATAGTATTACTATAGATAGGAAATGGATTACTTATAAAGAGATGACTGATAATAAAGTTTTATATGTTTAATGACTATTAGTTTGCATTTAACAGACAGAAAATATATCACTATTTAATTTATTTTTTTAGATGATTAAAAATTTGTTTTATTTACTTTTTTTGCTTTGGGAAATAATTTTTAAGTTTTTCCATTTATGTTCTATATTTTGTTATCAAAAGTATCTTCTTTTTTTAAAATTCATTTTATTGTCAGAATTGTGCATTGATTCCTCCTCTTACCTTCTTATCCCCCCTCCATATCCCCCCTCCAGTCACTCCATCTCCCATTTTTCTGTGTGAGGTTTTTTTCTTTTTTTTTTTGGCATATATATGTATATTTATATTTACATTACATTGGTTCATTATTATGTACCCCGGGGCGTTACCACTTCACTAACATTTGTTAACTATCTTGATCTTTTGTGCTCTTCACCTCCCCCACTTACTCCCCCTCCTCCTCTCTCACTCCATGGTTCAGTCCCATTGGCTGTTTTCATTTTTTCTTATTTGTTTGTTTGATTTTCCCTATATCCATCATATAAGTGAGACCATCCTGTACTTCTCTTTTTCTTTTTGACTTATTTCTGCTATTATGTCTTTCCAGTTCCATCCAGGTTGCTTCAAATGACATGTGTGTGTTGTCCTCCTTGATGCATGCGTAGTATTATGAATTTGCATTTCCCTGATTATTAGTGATGTGGAGCATTTTTTCATATGTCTATTAGTCATCTATATCTCCTCTTTGGTGTAATCACTATTTTAAATAAACCCTTTGTATAGATTTTTAAGATAAATATAATTACCAAGGTCAGTTTCAAGAAGTTTTTCCTCTGTGTTTTCTTATAGGGGTTTTATGATTTAATGTATTAGCTCCATTTCAAGTCATTTTCTTGTGTGCTGTAAAATTGTGGTCTGACTTCGTTTTTCTGCATATAGTAATCCAATATTCCCACTACCATTATATTTTTATGCTGATAACATATCCTATTACTCTAAAAAAGTTGTTTATATTATTTTGTTATTTTTACTGTTTTCTGTTTGATGAAACTCCAAATAAATATGTGGAACACTAAGGGGACATGGAAAGTTCAAAAGCTTTGCTTCTACCTCCATGTGTGTCTAGATTTAATCCCCAAGAAGAAATGACAAGAACTGATGTTGACAATTCATGTTCTATACAAGACTAAGTCAAGACACTGCTGTGATAAAAATATGAAAAAGGCTTGGGTCACTATCATACATACCTGCATGCAGACACATATGCTCAGAGATTTCTCCATCAAACGACCTCTTAAAAAGAAGAAAGAGCACAGGACTCCATGAACAAGCTTGGGTTATAAAGAACTTCCCTTCCACATAGCAGTCAGCAAATTTCCCTAAGGCTGGTACTACCTTCCAAGTAGCAACCTATTCTAGAGGCATGGTGGCAAAGGTGCTACAGCTTCTATGTAAGATGCTGTCTCTATAAGCTTTCTATTGCTGTAATACAAAATACCACACATTTAGCTACTTAAAATAGCACAAATTTCTAGTCTCATGGCTCTCTGAACAAGGAGTTGGTAATAATTTGACAGGGTTTCTGATATCAGAGTTTGATTGTAAAAGCATCCACTTCCAGCTCTCACAGGTTGTTGATAGAACTGAGACCCATTTTCTTTCTGGTTCTCAGCCAGGATACACCCTTAGGCCCTAGTTTGTGTGTGTTGGCCTATCATGTGGCACCTTACATAGCTTTGTCAAGCATGGCTATTTTCATCTTCAAGTGTATTGCAGCATCTCTCTGATACCAGGAAGGCCCATACGGAAGTTATATTTTAAGATCCCTTAAACTGATGAAGTGAGGTCCATGTAATATATGCTCTGTTGAGATTAACTTAAAATCAAATAATTTAATTTAAAAATATCTTTAGCATTTCAACATGTTATAGGCTAAAAAAAAATCAGATGACCACTTCCATGCAAGGGGAAAATATTATGAAAATATACAAGTAATTGGAAAATACCTTAGGGTATGTGTACAAACTTTGGGGGATTTCCTGCAAGACTGTAGAGTTTTAGAGCACAGAACTGATTATTTCTAGGAGAAGCATTAATGAACTTTATCAGAATACAACCAGATAGAAAAGACCCAGCATTTTATTGACATGAGGCATAATGTGTCTATGTGTACATTCATGCATCAATATCAACAAGTATGTGTAAGTTGAATTTTTCTAGGCTTTTTATAATTTGGGGTACCAGGCCACTATATTTAGTCAAAATTGAATTAGTATAAGCTGAAACAATAAACTTCTACTTTTTTAATTTAATAGACCATTGCTACTTGAACAAATTAAAGGAACTTTACACTGAGGTCAATAATCTTAGAAAGCTCCAGAGAACAAAACTTCTGCTAGCAACTTGCAAAAATGGCCCTCTAAGGTGATATTTCATTTTTTCACTCTATCAGTTTCTTAAGGTTTACCAAACAGACATAATTTCTGAATACTTTGGGTCAGTACATAGTTTTTATAGTTGTCTGAACATTCTCAGGAAGGTATCTAATGAAAAGAGATATAGGTTTGGAACATCAAGAAAATATGAGCATAAATATAACAAAGGCTAAGAAATTCTTGGATATAGGCACCTCTCCTTCCTGTTCACGTGTGACAATGCAGGTGTTTCTTTTTTCCTTTCCCCTTTTCCTAATACACCTACCTTTTTAAAATGTCAAAAAGAAATTCTTAGATACAGATAGATATGTAATCAATCAATATTTCAAAATTACAGATTCCCAAATTATTGTAATAAAGATCCCAGACATTGGTAATTCTTCTTGGCTAACTTTGGTCATCTTTGTACATGAATAATAAAGATTACAAAGCAGCAAAAACAGGAGCAGCAGGTCTTCTGCCCACCTGTGACTAGAGGTATTTCTTTTTCTTTTTTCCTTTATCCTATTCTTAATAAACCTTCCCTTTTAAAATGTAAAAAAAAAAAGATTATAAATTTTCAGAATTTTTTTCTATAATGTTCCAGTAAAGGTTTTCTATGATGACTGTAGAATAAATTCAAGCTCCTCACATTTATCTAAAATATAAACTAGGTGTGTCCAGATAATGTAATCTGTGAAGAAAAGACACTATATTTCCTTTAATAGTATTCTAGTGTGGTCACAGCATACTTTGAGAATGGGTGACCTAAAATATGATGGGCAGCTTTGTCTCATTATTCTATACCTGGAAGCATAATTTTGAACTGAAATCTGAGTATGCCACATAGATGACTCTGCATGATCGCTGACAACTTAATCTAACTCATCTTCATGTACTAGATGAGAAAGCTGAGAGCAGAAAAGATCAGTTTATGCACTTTCACTTAATACCTAATTGGCAATTTTGAAAAGACTAGAATAAATTATTAATTAACTCTTGGTGGTTATTTTTGTATGGTTGCTCTCTGTTACTATCTTAAATCTCCTAGAGGGCAAGGATCACAGTCCATATTATGAATATGTCAAATGACTTAACAATAACTCACCTTATAGGTACTCAAGGTGCTCACTGGTGAACATATGGTAAGGAAACATTTCAGAACTTAAGACAATTTAACATTACAACGAGAGATGAGAGAAGCCTTATTTAAAATATTTAATCTATTTATGCTAAGGTAGTGAATGCAAAATAATACGACAAGAATTTCATGTTTGAAAGGGAAACTTTTAAAACAAGGTCACCCAAATGCAAGGAGTGACACATGCTTATCTCTAATGCATTACTTTTGAAGTTTTTGAATTGTGTAAAATACACTATTATCAAAGTAGGCATAACACAGTTTGTCTAATACTTTGATTCTGGATGACTACTTTTTAAGACATTTTCTTTGTGGATAAAGCTTTGGCTGAAGGGTTTGCAAGTTAGACAAAATAAAATTTTAATTTGAAAATATCTGGTAGGGTGTTACATGTATAGTGCTAATCACTAGACTGAAATAAACATAGTAAAAGTACAATAAAGGTTACAACCTTTTATTGTGAAAATGATGATGGCATTTTGATTATGAGAATGTTCAGTTTATACTCTCATTCTTGGAATACCCTCTGGCAACAGTATGGCAATGCTAATTTAGCCAATGTGTAGATTAAAAAAACAAACATAAGTACAATGTTTTCAGAATTTTATTAAAGAGTTTTATATTTGCAAAAATACTTCAGTCTCTAAACACTCATAAAAAGTATATATATGAAGATGTTTTCATCAGACACTTAGGTGGAATTAAAGAAGTTGAGTGGAAATCTATAACTAGACATTTTCTGTGCAAGTATATTTTGAGGAAAACTAAATTCATTGATAACAACCTGAACATCACAAATTCAAAGGCATTCTTGACAATTCCACCTAAGATTTGATCTCCTTTTTAAATGATAATGAATCAGAACAAATACATTTATATGCAAATATTATCTATGTAAATTGCATATCCAAAAAATGCACAAAAACTATTTTTTAAATTTCAAAAGATTTCCTGAGGCTTATAATGCTGAAGTTTAGGTACTACATCAGACAGCAGGAACAGAGGGATACAATTCTCTGCCTTCCAGTACTGTGATTTTGCAACCTTAGTTCTGTTTCATGATTATTTATGGAGCTATTAAAATAAACAACTAACTCTACTTTTGGAATTGCAACTAAGAACCTCTAAGGCAGTTTCTGATGAATTCTATTAAAGCTCTGTGATCCAAGGGAATAAGTACTTTTGGAAAAAAGCAAAAAGCAAAAAGCAGCCTTCTCTGTATGATCACTGTGTGAAGAAGACAATTCAATCTAAGAAAACCATGTAAGTATGCCCAGGATACAAAATGATCATTAATGATGTATAACTAGCCAATTGTGATTATTCCTAGAACTCATTTTGTGAGCTTCAGATAGTTTGACTTTGATTTTATTAGGTAAAAGGTAAGAAAATACAAGTAATCTTAGTTATAGGGTAAATGCAGTAAGAGAAACAACCACAGACTGGTCTTGAAGTGGTGCTGCGTGTGGTGAAATCCTCCTTGAAGACAATATGGTCTCATTAAATGTTTTAAGCAAAAGTGTTCTAGCTACACTTCAGAAAGTGAATTCCAACTGCAGAAATAACAGACACAGGTTCAAGTCTTATTCAAGAAGGAAAGGGATAAAGAAAAGATTATTACAAAAATTGAAATGAGGAATGAATGAAGAGAGGGAAGATGCTGAGAGAGACTTGATAGTCAAAGACAGAATGTGGGTACTTACACATAAGACATATGATAGTAGAGCAATAGAGAATATTTATCCCTCAAATCTCAGTTTTACTATTATATCCTCAATGACCTTCCCCAATGTAAGCTACCTCTCTCTGAATTCTCCAAGTGTACTAGCTTTTCTCTCACTACACACATCAGATTTTAATCTGTATATTATTCACTGAAGAAAAATTTTCCCACTGAACTATATATTTAAGAAGGTGAAAAACAGATTTTTTTTAAAAATCAGTCAATATCTGATGGTTATATTAGTAGTATATATGGTTGAAAACTATAAATGAAAATATTTAACCAGATTATCCATAGGTAGTTCTATTTTACTACTGGGTGTTATTTATTTCTAACTAATTTGAACTTGTATTTCTAGCCACTGAATTTTCTTTTTCCATTACTTCTATATTTTCTTTTCTTCTTTTCTGTTACCTATAGTTGCATTTCTCCCTCTTTTTTATGTCTATGTTCAAATAATATACATCCTTAGAGATTTTGTTTTGAAAACTCTTCACATATATGTGGGAGTTAGAAATTGAAGCTAGTGGTACCAAGTTAGAAGATCAGTGAAAAGGAGAATAAGAAGAATGAAATCATATCTCTAGGAATTTTTAGGATAAGGTCTAGCTTTGTGTCTGGAAATACTGGGCAAAAGTTTAGGGTTATTTAAACAATATATTGTAGGGGAAATTTTGTGAAATTAGTAATACAAATTTAGCACTGGAAGTTATTTTAATTTTATCTATTATCTCCCTTCATTCTAAAACCCATACTGTAATTAGTAAGTTTTCAGCACAGAAAGCTTTCTCATTTAATTGATTAGTATGATTTGTGTATAAGCATCTAGCAAATATTGTAATTTTTTTTTCATGGTGAGCAAAAATGAAAACTCTACATATTTGAAAAGACTTTCACTTACTTAGGAAACAGAAGACATAACTCAAAGACAAGCATAAGAATGAATTGCAAGAGGAATTGTAAGACATAATTTTATAGAAGATAATTTGCATATTGTCAAAAATATTTAAAAATTAGAGTTTCATGGGTAGCAGCTTTTGTTAAAGAGCTAGGATGTGTGGAACAGAGCTAATGAGTATATAACAAATTGTTATTTCTGAGTAAAAGCTCATGACACACTACATTTAGGTCACAAAGCAATGAGAATAAAATTGATATTAGGTCATTTCTCATCATAAATTTAAAAGACAACAGGCTTCTTAACATTCTTTTTTTATGAATTGCAATATTTGCAAATATTAACACTTTCAGTACATGGCACAATAATAGATGGTCAAGCAGTGTCCGGCATAACATAATCATATAAAGCTAAAAGCATTGATTAGGAGGAAGTTAGTGATTGTGGCAATATCTGTTAACTTCTCAAAGCATTAGTTAGCACATAGTCTTTTTAATATGCTGTCTCAGGCAGCCTTTCCATCACAAATGTTGCTTGGTGTGTATGATCTGTAACACTGCTACTATCAACTGTCAAGATTAATTCATCCAGATCAAATTGGGTACCTAGACGTTGTTTCCAGTCTGTTTATAGAAATAGTAATACCTAAATCATAAGTGTTTCATTATCAGGATATTTTTGTTGATATGTATAACAATCTTGTATCTCATATTTTTTAAAAGTTTATTTCAACATCAGTAAATAGTAAGAAATTTAAAAGTCATTTAAGGTTTTCTTTGCCAAAAGGCCACAAAATATCTCATTGTTTTCTATTATGGTGGAACAATAATACTAGTGATGAATGTATTTTCAAAGTCATTTGCACTTGCATTCTGAAACAAACCGCTGATTTGGTAGAAAAATATAGGTAGAAAGATACCACACAGACATATTCACCCGTATAAATGTTATGTGTCACATATATGTACACAATTTATAAGTTTACAGAAGAGATAACTATTTTAAACAAAATTATTAAAATATCAAATCATTATTGGTCAGTAATTCTGGAGCTTTGTATTATTTATATCCTTTCATTAGATATGGAAAAAGGTTTGGAAATGATGTAGATATTTTAAAATTAGTAAATTTGCAATGTTGAATTACTCATTGATTACTGCATCTGTGTATCATTATTATTTACTGAATGATTACTGGATGTGTGATTTATCACCAGTTTCTGAGAATGTAATGAATTTCTCCTCTAAAGCAAGTTGTGATTCTCAAATATCTATGGGACATTTTAGTTTAAATATATAAAAAAAACAACCATTTTTTTCCCTTAAATGATGTCACCTAAAGATAAGAAAAATAAAGGCTACAGATTTACATTGGTGATGTTTTTTAAGTCTTTTTTATTTATTTTTTTTGGGGGGGGGGCTAGGTCTCGCTATTTTTGCCTGTGGAACCGCAGGCTCCCGTTGCCCGGGGTACCACAGACTCAAGCGATCCTCAGCCTCAGGTTCCCAGGTAGCTGGGAATATAGGCATGCACCACCACGCCCAGCTATTTTTTGGGGACTAGGTCTCGCTATTTGCCCCTGGCGGAACTCGAACCGTGATCCTGGTTCCCACTGTGGCTTCCTAGGCTGCCACCTACAGGCATATGCCACCATGCCCGGCCCAGTAATCATTATTTAGGTTTCTTCTTATTTGCTGAAAACCTGGTTGCTAGTTTGATAATTTCATCATTTAAGTTAATTCAAAAAGTAGAATAAAATAAAGACAGTGGCTAGTGTTTCATTTTTATCCTCTCATTTTTTTTTTCAGTGATTAGGGGAAATAACTATTTGAAAAATATCACAGTAGCAAAAGAACCTACAAGGTTCTGATGATCAAAGTGATGCACAAAAGCCATTCTGGAGTAAATTAGGTAATAAAATGGGCATAGGGTTTATCCATACGATATCACAACCACTTAAGTTCTTGAGAGAATTCAACAAATGTTGGGAAAAGTTGATTACAATTAATATGACTCATTGTTTTCAACATAAAATTCCATTCATACTTTATTTTACTTTCAAGCATTTCATTTTAATACATTTTTCTTTAAGAACACTGCTTAAGTTGATGGCAATCTTCATACATACATGAGCAACAGTGAGCTATCATATGAAAGCACACAGTCCAGTCAACAGTTCATTTGTAGTGCTTTGATAATTTATTTTATAAATAAATGCTATTATGCTTATTTTATAAATAAATATTATAAGTAAATGCTATACATCAATACTTATTGGATTGGTTCTCCAATTTGTAATCTAATTTACTTACTGTTTCATATGAATAAGTACTGAAAGTAAAAGTCACAATTATTAGTGATAAGAAGCCAAGAATTCCTGTTCTTAATGCAGTGATTCTACCCAGGAAAAACAAGATTTTCTATGCAGTGATTGGTAAATTTCAATACAAATATCACTTATTTTGTTAAGTATAGTGCCTACGTATTCTATTACAAAATAAAAATTTAAATTTAAAAATTATCAAAATACCAGACTTTGTCCAAAGTTTCCAAACTTCTATAATACATTCCACTATTTAAAAATAGGTCTTCCTCACAATGCCAAGTTGATGTTTGCAATCTGATTTGTTGTTTTATATTTACAGATCTCTAAAGAAGTGATTTGGGAGCTATTTTCTCTTAATTAAATGTGATTTACATTATTGACATTTATAATATTGTCAGTTTCTTATTTAAACAATTAAACTCATTAGGCAAGTTTTGGTTTAATTCCATCTTCAGCTTTACAGGAGATGAAGGCAAAGAAGCAATAAATGGAGCCAAGTAATTCAGATAATACCAAAAAGTCAGGATGCTGTACTTGTAGTAATACAGTGACTAGTATTTGTTGCATGTTCCATACTTGTTAAATTGTAATGACCTTTTATGATAGAGGAGACTTTCTAGAGGGAAGAAATCTAAAAAAACTAAAAGTCCTATTAGAGGTCTCAAACAGTTATGTTCAAACTTTATTCATCTGTCCAAATTATCCCCAGTACTTACATTTGGTAATTCTTAGTGGTACTAATAGTTCATAAAATGCAAGGTTGAAATGCAAAATGAATACAGTGTAAGTTTCTGGCTTCCTGGCAATATTTCCTATACATAAAGTAAATACTCATACCAATTTTGCTTAAATATAAAGAATGAAACATAAAATGGCAGTAATTGTTACAATATAATGTTTACGCATTTACTATTTACTTTTTAGAGAATCTATGTTATAAATAGCCAATAGTATCAATAAAAATCCAAGCAAATGCATTCAATCATTAGATTCTAAAACAATTGCATTAGAAAAAGTTGATTGTCAAAATCCTAATGTGTAAATGACAAGAGAAAATTCAGAGCATATTTTCTTCTTTCAATTTATTTTAGAATACTGGAATAAGCAAGTTCTATAACATAAAATAAATTGCTATTATGTACGGCAGCATATAAGCAAACATACTATTTACAAAAACAGTAACATACAGCAAAACTAGATTAAGTGGAGATTATTGTAGGCTATAAATATTTAGAAAAAATATTAAAGTGATACAAGCAAATGTGTAACTTACAAGACATTTGTATAAATATCCAGTTAATCTTAGTTAACTGAACTTTTATTTTCTAAAAAGCCTCCTCTATTGTAAAATGTCATCACAATTAAAGGCAGAACATGCAACAATAGTAGTCATTGCTATGAATACAAAATTCTAATCAATTTTGTGGTTTTGTTTGCATTGCTTGGCTTCATTTATTGCTTCTTTTTCTTCATATCTCTAAATACTAAGTAAGATTCCAACTTGTCTCTATTATTTTCCTAAAGTCATGCATGCTGCTTTTACCAGTATCACTTTACATATCAATACCTTTCCCTTTTTAACTCTTATCAAGAGAACTCAAGAAAAAAATGATTACATAATGTAGATTTTACTAAACTTAGAAAATATACTGGATTTTATATTTGCGTTATACATTTTTATGAAATAAATCATTCCAAAATAGCTTTAGATCTATTTTTCCAATACACAGTGCTTCTGCTCAGATTTTTTTTTTTACCACTCATTACACAGAAAATAGAAAACTTGCTAAAACCCTTGGATTCTTTCTTTGAGATTTTCCGGAGACTTTCAAATTCTCTTTCAAATTTAACTTCTTTATCACCCAGTCTAAGCCTATGATTTTCTGTTAATGTTCATACATACATTTGAGCAAAAGTCAATTTTGCAAGACCCATCCTTCTCTGAGTTTGGTTTAGAATAATCTTTGTGCTATTTAGCATACTTATGATTCTATTATGACTTAAGTTAATTTCTTAAAAACAAATATATTGCTCTTAAAGAGTAATTTGCAAAGTTATATATATATATATATATATATATATATATGTTGCCATATAATGGAGATTGAATCATAGAAGGAAATGTCTGAATGAACAAGATAACATAAAACACAGATTCAGAGAAAAAAGTATGGTGTGAGGGGTAAGAAAGTTGAAACATCGGAATAAAAGCCTATGTTTGTATATAGAAAAAATTTAAATTAAGTTGATAATAGTAAGATAGGTGATATATTTTTCATTTTTGAGTAGCATCAATGTTTTTCTGTGGAATTAGAGTCCAATTTGATAAGTATCAACAGCATCTTGGCAATCATGACAGCTATAGAGAATAAGAACTATATTTGGAATAGAAATGTGGAGATGGGTCACGGAGTGAGTCAAAGGTGAAAGAGAATGTGAGTAGATAGAAAAGAAGTTATTGAAGCAAACCAAATGTGGATGATTGGGTTATGAATCAAATAAGGACAGAGGGATAAAGAGAGAGAATGAAGCTGAAGCCATCAGAATCAAGCTATATGGTGTACTAAACACATGATGGATATATGTTTACATGTAAAATTTACATTAAAAACATTCCAATTGCATACATCTTAACTCCAAAAGCAGTCAGGTGAAAACAAACAAAAATATATTGTCAAAACAATAAATCCAGTGTCAGGAAACCCAGTTTTAGGTTTTTATTTGGTTTTCACTTAGTGTGAATGCTACTTAAGTGATAATTAAACATGAAGAAAGAAAAACAAAATACCAATTGACTTGAGAACATAAAGGATTCATCTCTTGAAAAAATATATCTTACTATATAGGTTCATTTTTTATCTATAAATATATCCTCATGCTACATAATTTGTATATGCTATAATATTATCTTAATTCTGAATTGCTTAACATAATTTTATTCTCTTCTTTGTCTTTTTATTTTTTTTTTAATTTAAGTAACTACATTATACGGTACAGAAATTTAGGTGTGAGTCTCTAGGATCAGAGACTCACCGTTATACGTAATAAACTACCCATGACTAAAACTACCCACAGACAGATATAAAACAGTTAAATCAACATATGTGTATGTATACATATACATATATAACAATATATAATATTATATATATATTTCTTCACAATATTGTTGCAAAGAGGAGAAGAGTACAACCACAACAATGCCCTGACACTTTCAGAAACAGCTCATCAGGTCCTACTGAAGAAAAAGCCATACATCATAAAGCAAGGTTATTAGGTCAAAAGACCCTCAACTGAAAAATCATGTCTTGAGCAACCTTTCAGTTACACTCTTCACATTGACTACAACTCTTAGAGTATGGAAATAAACATAGAAGCCTCATGCCATGCACACTGAATTAGTTTCCTCTCTTCCCTCAAAAGACAGCCATGATGAACTTCATGAGCCTCATACACTCCTTTAGAACACAGAAACACACATTTTCTGTACCATAGAAACCCAGGTCACCAGATTAATTTAACAATGTTTGTCTATTAATCTGACATGATTCCTTATCCAGAAACAACCTCAAACCATCCTATCATATACATTAAATCTCAAGATCTGGAATCATATTTCCTTGTAGTCAAACTATTTGTGTCCACCTACCTTTTTATAACAGATACTAACAAAATCTAAAATAGTGCTCTCAATTGAACAGGTTTCTGTTGTTGTTGTTCATGTTTAATTATCACTTAAGTTAGGACTCACTCTAATAAAAGCAAAATAAATGAAAACTGTGAATGTGTCTTAACATTCTAATTCAGTTCTTTCTTAGCAACATTTTGCCTTACTGAAAACTAAAAATGATTTTTTTATGAAACACTCTTTCTCCAACCTATGTCTTCATTTCATTTCCTGCTCAACTTAGATTCAATACTCCATAATTATAACAACACCCTTGCAAACACTTTAAACTCCCTTTCCCCTTCTCCATCTGTTTTACATGGTACCTAATTAAACACAATTTTCTGCCTTCACAATGACTGCACACATCAGAACTCACTTCTCACCTTAAATTCAAGACACAACTTCCAAATGATAACTTTATACTGCTCAGAAATCTGATTATATGTTTACATTTCTTTAATCTCTACTATCCTAAATCTCTATCATTCATTTTCTATATCCCTTTTAACTTTCAGTTTCTCTCTCTTTAATTCCACTCTCAGCTAACAGACTTGAAAAAAGTTATTAAGAAAGCAGAAACAATCTAAAAGAACTAATTTCATCTAATTAGGAGCAAATGCATGTGCAACTGTATTCTCTGTCTTCCATCTTCCTACCATAGATGAAATATCCTAATATTGACTAAGCAATGGACAGTTTCTTCATCATGTATGCTTTGAACAATCTCCCTTCTCTTTTCTCAAGAAGTTATTTTTATTCTCGCCTTCACTATCAGTTTTTGCATTTTAACTGGTTTAACAATATGGATGTGTCAAATGCTATATATTGGTGATTCATAATTTATAAAAATATGAATTTTATAAATTCATAAATTCAAGCACTTGTAATATCAGACTGTTCTCCCAACATGCTCATGTAGAATTATTATAGTGCTCTCAAACTGAAAATGTCAAAAATGTCTTGATTCCCTTCCCTACTACTCCCTTCATTCTCTTTTAATCCTTCTGAATTCAGATAAGATCTCTGCTTCCAGTTGTTCAAGTGAAAATCTGAGAAAATATGTCAGAATACTTTTTTCCTCACTGCAATAAATCAATAATTCTTTGAATGCTGTGTCCTCAAAGTGTCCACTGTGTTAGCTCTACTTATCATGATGCTAACCAGAATAATTCCTTCTTGAATTATTTTATTGACCTCCCACATGTTCTGTATACTCTCAAATGTTACCCCTGCAAACTCTTCATCAGTTGCATAAAATTCTTCAAAGTGTCCTCCATTGGCACTTGAAATAAACTCTAAAGTTTCTCCTCAGCAGAAGAGTTCTATGCCATCTTCTTTTCACAGGACCTGAAAGATGATCACACCCTATATTTCTATTTCTCTTGCATGTGTGGTCCATCAATTCCTGAATAAAGGAACATAATTATTTCAGAGACTTTGCTTGGAATATCATTCTACTCATCTTCCCATTATGAGAGGGTATGTGTGTTACCCTCTTAGGCAATTTTTAACCATTCAACCTAATTAAGACATACACTTCACCTTGATTTATATTCTATAAAGTACTATATATGTGGTTCAATTTCTTATGTAGAAATTTAATTAGTTATTGAATTAAAATTTGTCTCTTTCAGTGGTCTGTATTTTATCTATTTAATGGTATGTCCCCAGTTCCTAGGATAGAACTTGATGCCCTTAAGGGCTGTAATATATATCTGGCACAAGAATAAGTTTGAGATATTATTTGAATTTAGCATTGTCAAAAAGGGGTCAATAGCTCAATTGTAATAACTATATAATGACTTCCCATTTTATGATAATTGACTTAGGAACTTGAGTGTAAATCTTACATTGAGGTCACATAGCTAGTATTCCTAATCTGAAAAGCATTTTGTTGCTTCACAATAAAGTGAGTAGTAAGTATTTATGTGACATCCTTCAGTAAGGTTAAGCTTAAATACTATTCAGAATAATAAAATATTATAAATAATGACATGTTTTTCATTAAAAATATTTTTTCACATTTCCCAAAAACTTTTTGGTAGTTATTTGGAATTCTGAAAGTAAGAAAAAAAAATGAATGAAAACTAACTTGACAATACTTCTTACTAAAAATTACTAATCTTGTTAGTATTTTAACTAGTCAATTGTTTTTTTTTGTTTTGTTTTGTTTTGCTGAGACAAGTTTACTTAAGAAAAGGGAAATTAAGTCAAAATAAAGGAGTTGGAACAAGAGGGCAACCAGGCTCTAGAAAGGGTAAGGATAAGCTTTCCTAGTTAGTCAATTGTTTAAGTAATTATCTTTTTTCAAATATGTGATAATGATGAATATTCTGAGAGGTCAGCATTTTACCATATGTTTATGTTTTTAGTGTCGGACATGGTAATATTGAGCTTGCTTTTAATAATAAATTAATTAGAAAACAGCAGACCATGTTCTTATTGATTCTACTTTCCATTTATAGAAAAATTTAGAATGTTAACTTTGTGCCATCATGCATAACATCTATGGATATAAAATATTATAAATTAAAGATTTTTGCAATGTGGTGAGAAGTATCATTAAATAGGTCACATTAACTGACAATTCTCTAATGAATCCCTTATGATTTAAGAAAAAAAAGAAACTAATGGAAAGAGAGAAATAAATCTCAGATGCAGAGAAAGTGAGTGGATATATAAGCAGATGTTTTCATAGGCATAGTCCCAACTATGTTATGTCAGATATGGATGACTAAACAGCCCACCGGGAACTCTGAGAGTCAATACAAAATCATTATCTTATAAGTCATATATTTCAGAGAGAAAATATTTAGAGCAAAACAGATACTCAATTTTTATGTTACTTTTCTCTTATGAGGTCTCTGTTGTATAATAATAAACATCTACTCCAAATAAATGGGGGTGGGAGAAACCTGGAGTTGTTTGAATCACAAGAACAATAGCTAAGAAAAGACAAGAAATTTCACCCTGTCTGTCATTAATGTGACAATTTTTACTGGTAGTGCTTCAGAGACTTAAACAACATATCATACTTCAGGAATATTAGAAGTTGCAAGTAATGAAAACATTCTCTTCAACAGAGTCAAGAAAACCAATGGGAAATTAAGTCTGCTTTTTTCCTTCTTAGAAGACAGCATCACAATTTTCTCTTTTATACAAGTTGAAAACCTGTAATACCTTTAATATGCTCAGCAACAGCTTGTAAGAATTCATTATGCATCACCGGGCACTCTATATAGATATTCATTTCT
Source organism: Uropsilus gracilis (assembly GCA_004024945.1). NCBI lineage: Eukaryota > Metazoa > Chordata > Mammalia > Eulipotyphla > Talpidae > Uropsilus > Uropsilus gracilis. The sequence goes on along the minus strand of PVHY01012658.1, from coordinate 13,166 downwards.
ATTTCCCTTGCCTTATCTCTTTCACATGCTGTTTTTTCAGAGTATGTAATCTAGGCTTGGGCTTGCTATTCTTTTTGTCAACTATGTTTCATTTTATGCATGCTGACTTCTGCAATAGAGATCTTCTGAAGTTGGCAAAGCAGCTCTAAAAATGAATACTCAAATAAAATTGTCAGTTTACCACATGGAGATCTGAACACAAAAGGACTGAGAAAGATTATTTTCTCAATATAAATCCAGAAGTGAACTGTTTTATGGTATAACTTAGATGGACAGATTAAAAACAAAAGAATATTTTCTCTCTCAACCAATTTTCACTTTATGATAAATGATAGATTTTCTAAATCTTACTAAATCTAAGTGTACTGCATATGCAGCATAGAACAAAATTATTTGAAATTGTTTTAGGTTAACATTCTCTGTAAATGTGTTAATACATGTCACCATACTTGAATTTAATTTGTTAATAATAGAACCTCCTTACTCTTTTGAAAGGTTGGGTTCCTTTCAGAGCAGTTATAAGTTTATGAAATAGACACTAGTATTCCTAGAAGATCATCACCACTCAAAAAAGCTTTTGAAATGAACATTCAAACTTAATGCTAATGAAGAATTAGAATTATATAATTAAAATTGCATGACATACAACAAAAATTTAAAACAAATCACTAATTCAGATCTTTGAACTTAACTGATAACAACTTCTAACCATACATCGATTCTGTAGCTCTACTTCTTAATTCCAGCATTTACTTCTGAGAGACATCCTGATGCCAGTCTGCAAAGGGGCAGTGAGCCCTACTACTCTGAATCCAGAAATTAGTGTATTTGCTTTAAGAAATAAATTATATAGCTCAGAACTGGCTGAACAATATACACTACTTCGGAAGCATGATCAAACTGAATTATGGAAGGGTAGAATTTTTAAATCTCAAAGGTTAAGTTTGCATTAGATAGGCTGACATGACATGTCGTCCTTCAACCCAAATTGGGCATCAATGGAAGGGAAGACAGGAGACAGCAGAAAGCACACATTTGTTGGCTTATGCATTCCAGAGGGTATTTCTTGCCACATTAAATACTGAAATCAAAAAAATTCAGACTCATCCCCTGTAGAAATGAGACACTTTGGAACTGGCTTCCCTTCAGAATGTTCCATGTGCTCCAGAGAATATGTATTCATTTCTCTAGGGATGGAAGGTTCTCTAGATATCTATTAACTTCATTTGATCCAAATCTAGGTGGAAGGGGAAAAGAAAACAATTTGCCACCTCTACTGTCAGTAGTCAGATTATCTACAACTAAGCCAATGGTTCTAGTGCTGATAGGGAGGTCTGCAAACCTTCCATGATACAATGTGTCTGTTCCTTGTCCCACAATGCCTGTGTGTGGGAGCTGACCTGAAATGGGGGACACATGGGGCGAAAGCACCCATGGGCGAAGCTCTCTGCCCCCACAGGAGGGGTGTTTTTGGGAGCTGACCTTTACAAGGGGACCTTTAGGGCGCTGCACCCAGACCCTAGGCAAGGGAGTTGAGGTTATCCTCTGATTTACTAAACAATTCTAAGCAGCCCTGCGGTCAGGGTATTTTCCTAAAAAAGTTAAAGCAAATTCTACTTACCTTGGTGGAGTTTCAGTGAAGGAATAACAAAAGATTGTTTTGGAATGCCTTTGAAAACGTTATGTTAAAATGTTTAAGTTTTAAAGCAAATCTGATTTACCTTGGTGGAGTTTTAGTGAAGGGATAACAAAGTAAAAGATTGTTTTGGGGTGCTTTTGGAAACTATGTTGTTAGTTAAAATGTTTAAGTTACACCTAGGATAAATCTGCAATCTGTTGATATGTTAATCGCATATACTCTTAGAATGCTGATGTAATCGCCTAAAACACTATATATATCCACGAAAACCTCAAATAAATCGCAACAGATTCATCACCCCTTGAGTGTGTGTCTGTTCGCCATTCGCCGGCTCCTGAGTCTTTCCTGCCCAACTGAACTCTGGTCATCCGCAGCCTGCGCCCTTGCCCGGCCGGTCCGTAGCACCTGTGTTTGATGTCCAGTTCATTTGGGTGATTGGTGACTGCTCCGGCACACAACTCCCTTTACCTCCACCTTTTTCTGCCTTCACGGTGAGTTAACAGTCTCAGAGGAAAATATCTATGTATCCCTCCTTTGTCAATGAACTAGTGAAATTTCTTATGGGTTAAATTTACTTCTCCATGGGTTGTACTTACAGTTTTCCAAAAACTCCCTATTCCACCATGTTATATGTGGGAGTCTTTTTACTCTCCTTAAAATTACTCACCAATGTTACCTCAATTAATAACAATAATTAACAATAATAATAATTTTACCTAATACTCTTCAAAAAATTAGCATTAATGTTTCAATGTATTAATGTGTTTAAAGCTAATCTTTATCAAACAAATCCTAGTCATATGCCTATTTATAATATAAATGTAGTATTATTACTTAAGATTTATTTAGTGTCAGTTAAGTAATAAAAAATGCCATATATCTGTATCACAATCTGTTTTGGTATTCTTCCCTGACTTTGAATCATGTGATTATTTCATTAGTGTCTCAATGACATTGTTATGAAATTCATATGTCATAGTATCTGGAATCAAATTTATAAAAGATTAAAGAAGCATTTTAGTCATAGCAAAAAAAAGTTACAATAAAATTGCTATGTCAAAATCTTAAAGGTGTCAGAATGAATTAATTTATTTTAAATTATGATCATTATTTTCTCTTGTTTCAGTGTCCAAATTTTTCTTTCACACAAAGTAAGATATAAACTTCTTGGAATTTCAGACACATAATTAATGTGCTGATTTCTCTAAACTTAAAATATTCTTAGTGACATGCTAAATTTTTATTAGTTTATCTTTATATGTAAATTTCAGTTTATTAGTTTGTAAATTGTTTAAGACTTTAAGGCATACTTTATGTGCTTATTATATATTTTCTCATTTGATGCATCAAGCAATTGCAATCTAAAAGCAAAAGACTTAAAAAGTAGTAGTCAACTGCTACAATTTTTCCTTTCATTCATAAAAACTATTAAAATTAGTATATTAGAATTTATATAAATTTCATACGATTTCATAGTATCAGCTTTAGACACATGCATTCTCTGAATACAACAGCACAGTGGATTTGTCTTTCAGTTTTGCTTTATATTTTAGATTCCTAACAGGTCCAAACATCTAAATGTGAGGGGGTGTGGGGTGAGGAGAGAGAAGAATTGGTAATAGTCATAATGTAACTTCATTATTAGCCCATCTTGCTTCTGCATTTTCAGGATTAACTACTTAGGTTATAGAAAAGTTATCCATGAAAAAGTGGGAGAGGGAGCGTTAGAGAAGGATTTTGTATTTCCTTACAGGTAAGAATTATTTGTCTCATACAGGTAAAAAATATATACCAACTGAAAAATTTAATTTCTGTACAAGTTTAGATTGTTACTGCTTGTTTTTGAAATAGTTACATATATTTATTTAACTTTCCAATTCATTTGACTTCCCAATCTGAGACTTATAAAATTACCGTCATCTTTAATGTCTTTCAAGTCTACTGAAAAAAAGTCTATGCCTAAACCAGTCTTTCAAATGTCTCTATTGGCTGAATGGCTAAACAAAGCAATTTACTTATTATTGCTTGTATAACAATATGTTACTGACAAATATTAGTTAGGATGCTATTCCATTACAGGACATTGGGAGGATGGCAAGAAAAGAAATAGGCAAGTATGCTGAAAAGCAAAAGAACTTTCCATAATCCAGCAAGATAAGATTTATGCAAAATTAGAGATGTGATTTCAGATTTACAAATGATATTCCAGATTATTTTTAAGTATAATCATGGTGTAATATATGAAGTTATTCTAAAATATAGTAGTTTTGAAACAAATCTCCATACTAATTCTTTGTAAAAGATGAACAGCAAATAATTGTACCAAATGCACTTTGTTGATCTGAGTATATATAACACCTTGTTATTGCTTTTAATAATGATTTCATGTGAAATATACATTTGGGATATTAAAGCATCACTTCCCATGACCATATGTATCACTTTGTTCTTGCCAAAGGAATTGTAGCCATCTTGCTTCAACCTCTAGGCAGGAGATTTATCTTTCTTCACTTTAATCTGTCCTAATTACTTTGGTTCCTTTACCACCATCACTCACAAAGAACCTAATTGCTTTCTTTGAGATGCAAGCCCTACTTGAAATCACCAATATGCTTTGTCACCAAGGGAGATGCTGAGCATCTGTTATCACATTATCACCTCCTTTTCTCATGAAGAAACAGCTGTAGCTGTTTTTAGTAAGATTCCTATTTTATGTTCAGGGTTATAGAGAGGTTGGATTTTTTTTTTCTTTTTCATGAGATAATCTGCAAAGGCCAAGTGTTAAAGCAATTTCTCCACTATTTAACTGATGAGGTAATGTGGCATATTATGAGTTCTGCCATGGCGTCACCCAGGGGACTACATTTAGTCTTCCATGAGTGATATGCAACTTTTATTGACTACTGTTAACTTGGTTCTGCTGTCTTATTTATTACACAATGCCAATTCTAAGTCAGACTATCAGAGAAAATATAGGAGAAACTCCTGTTCTACCATTTTCTTTCAATTGTGAGAGATTTACACTTCTCTCTTTAATCATGATTTGCAAAATTCCTCCCTCTATCACAAAAAGTTGCAGGGCTAGAAAACAAATTCTGAGGACATAACAGATTTTGTGAAGTAAAATTCACAGTTCCCAACTTCTTTAATTATCACTCATTAGGTATTTAAAATACCTTCCCTGCATTCCCTTATCAACATAATGTTTGCATTAAAAATATATTTAAAAATTATCTACAAGAGTTTAAATGATTCGTTATATATTAAATGGAAGATCCATACAGTCAGTGGCAGGTAGCATACATATTCCATCAGGAGAGTTTTCTGCCCTGAACCTACACTGCAGTATCTTTGATCATAGGTTATTTTTTTTTTTAGCTTTTAGAGTCACACGCCTTTCTATTATTTCTTGTTTAAAAAATTTTAAAAGACTATACTTTTGCTCTCTCTGCTTTTAGTTCTGTACTTAAATTTGACTTCTACTGAATTGCTTAGCATGATAACTTAAAACATGATTCTAAATTGGCTCAAACTTTATTATGCAACTCCCTGATGTTTACTCTGAACAGGTCACTTCTCTAAGAGCTTCACAAATATTTGTAAGAAAATGTTGGTAAGTAAAAATGACAAACTACAGAGTGCCAAGCAGAAAACTGATCTCACATAAACTTCCCATTTTCAGTAAACGTGCTGTTACCTGCCTCGTTACAGGAGTCAGGTAGGGTTTCCTGAATGAATCCACAGATATTTTGAATCTACCTATCCAAAAACATTTGACTGAAATTTGCAACAGTGGTGAGCATGTGACTATTTGCTTAGTTTTTTCCAATATTTATAATGTGATTTTGCTGTTTTCTAGAATGTGAATACTTTTTAAAGTTATTCTTAAAGTTTTAAAGCTATACATTTCTTTTTCTACACAACAGGTTTTAAATATGTTTGTTATTATTTTTTCATCACATACTTAAATAGAAGCACAAAAACAATAGGAAATTGAAAATTGATGCATGAGGGGAAATTCACTCTTATTTGAAAATGGTCATTTTAGTTATATCTCCATTTAGTTAAATATTCAATCTAAAATGATCCTATACTTTCAAAATGCAAACAATGTAAAGCAATATTATTACCTCAATATAAATAAATTAAAAAAATAAAAATTTAAAACCTGAAAAAATGAAAATGATAATCTTTACACTATTATATAGTAGCAATCTACAATATCGATCATTAAAATGACCATTAAACTTGAAACAACATTAAGTTAAATAATTTAGAAGCTCGAAAATGACTTTGGGATAGTATAAGAGTTATTATGATGCGGGGTAACTTAGCTGGATCAGCAGCTGGGGCCTCTGGTAGTGATGTAGTTGAAAATTGTACTGGGCACCATACTGTCCTGACGGGGAGAGTCTGAGAGAAAGATCAGCAAGAAGAAACTAGAAGTGTAAAAAAGGTGCACAAAAAGAGAAGAGAGAGATGTGGGAGACAAAGGGAGGTAGGCCAATAAAGAGGAGCCAGGCTCCGCAGATGCCCCCTAGAAGAGGGAATTGGTTGTGGGGAGGATCCTCAGTGGAAAGTGGCTGGCAGAGGAGTAGGCAGTCTGGAGTCAGATGCCAGAATGGCAGGCTGGAGGTGACTAGAGGCTGCTGAGGGCAGAATTTGTGAATAAAGCCAGATGCTGCCAAAGGCGGGCCTGGTAAACGAAGTGTGTGGTGCCAGAGCAAGGTGACCTAGAAATCTGGTACCTGGAGAATGTTAGGGATTTGGAAAGCTGTTATTTTCTATCAATATTTGTTGGAAAAGCTGGAAGAACCCTGGAGAAGCCACAGCTCAGAATGCTGGAGAAAAGAGAAAGCAAAGGGAAGACAAAAAAGAAAGACTGGATGTTGCAAAGTGCCTGCCTCTGGTTTGGAGGAGCAAAAAAGCGCCATCTTGAACATGTGTTTGGGACTTTCAGACTAAACAGTAATTGGGGTGAAATAACTGGGCATTTGTGGCATTAAGGACTTTTTGTTTTCCTGGTTAATTTTCCTTGTAATAAAACTTTTTGCTTAAATTGCAATGTGACTTTGGCAACTGCCACACATGGGTGGTAGAATATGAAAGAATCTGGGGAGAAAAAGCCTTATTTTAACAGTGACCCTTTTTTCCTTTGGTTTGTTGATTGAGTGATTCTGCCTTATTTTGACTTGATACCAATTGTATATGTTTTTAAATTTGGTGTTCATCTTTTTGGAGAGTGTGGGGGGGGGGCTATATTTTACTTTTCTTATGAATTTCCTATAAATTCTTCAAGAATTTTCTCCTAATGGACAATTATTTCATTGCAGCTCTATTTTGTTCCATTATCAAGAATTTAACAAAGAAGTTAGATATAGAAATATTTCTGCCATATTATACACCTTTCTTATTTTACTAACGCTGTTTACCTTGTGTAAGTACTACATATCTCAAGCTGATTTTTCACCACTGGCAAATGTGTGTTTGAATAATAATTTCAGATTCTAAAATACATTCAATTTAGCTCAATCATGAAGTTCTTACCAAATAGTTGGTTGCATTTAATGTTATGCATTCAAATTATTTCTAAGTTTCTAAATTCGTGACAGAATTTCACAACTGAAACTCATGAAAACTACAAAAAATTTCCTGTGAGGACTTATTGTCATATTTATTACTTGTTCTGCTTGTCAACTTATTTTTTTTTCCTGGAAAATAAACTGCAGTACATATTTACTACCAGAAACACAAGTACAATAATTAGGTGTCAATCCAAATCTAAGTAAATATAAAATAAGACGTCTGTTTTATTTTAATATAAAATGGATCTATTCCAGAGATCTTAGTCTAACAAAAACCACCTTTCATTATTGATCTTTTTTAAAACATAGTGGGTTTTTTTTGCACAATGTGGATAGCTCAGCCGTGAAGGTTGGTGCACTCTGTGGGTGATGCTATTTTAACTCGGTGAATTTATGCTTTGAATGACAATGTAGTAGCAAAGCTCATTGAAGGGTATATGGCATTGACCTTTCCATCTGTTTCTTTTCTGGCCACACTTGGTTCTTTAAGATGGCAGGAATCATAACTACAAATCTTCAAAGCAATTAAGTTTATAATTATAAGTCAGTCTAAAAAGTGGTGGGAAACTAAATTTAAGGTCATACACACAGCCTTTCTTCCTCCTATCAATTAAGGAATAACATAGATTTTTCTTTCTCATTGCCAATTCCTTATTTCCTCCCTACTTTATGCTCATTTTTACTCCTTTCTTTACACTGCTGCTGAATTCTGATGAGGATGCAATGTCCAATACAATCTGTTCAGCCTTCAGGTAATTACTTTGTGTACTTAAACTCTCATTCCACTGAAATAAGATGAATAAAATGCCAGGAAGCACAGTGACCATTTGAGCAGCAACCAGAGGTAATTGTCAGTCTTAACCTTTGCCAACCCAGCTGATGTTGTTTGATAATGTAGTTGTCAAGGACATATCTCCAATGGTATTCTTGCCTCGTTAAGCATTGTTTTTCAAGACTGAAATTTGAACATTCTGATTGCCTTTAATAACTAATTTTGAATTATTGAGAGTTAGGAGTAACCTGAGATATTAGGTAGGTAATGAACATTTAAAATCAGAAATGATCAAAATAACCAAATCATTACTTTAAAGAAGAATAAAGTATAAATGTGTGGCAACAAAATAATTCACAGTAGCAGGGAATTATTTCTTTAAGAAATGAGTGGTCAAAGACAGATTACAGTAGTGCACTACACATTTTGTTTAACCAATGAAATTATTAGTCACACATGGCTGTTCACATATAATTTTGGTATCAGTTTTGGCTTTTCCTCTGATAGCTAGAGAAATATAGAAAAATAAATTGCATCTAATTACTTTTTCTTTAAAATAAAAAAATGATACATCCACTTTTTTTAAAAGAGGAAGTTAAATCTACTTATTGATTTGACTTAAGTCACCTGTGTTCTATAAAGTAACCCAGAACTCATACAATCATAGATGCTTTATCATAACAAGATAAATTTCTTTCATCCAGTGAAGAGATATTCAACATTGCATTCTCTCTGAGTGCAAAAAGTGTTAGCATACAATTTACACTCATCCATGGAGAGCCTTAAATCCCCTAGTATTTATATAATAATTTATAATACCATGAATACATTGTATCTTATATAACACATTGGTTAGTTCTAAACTTATTTGCAGATTTAAAATTAAGATTTTTAAGTTAAATTTTAAAAAAATTGAATGTCAAATTTCTCTATAATCATATGATAATCTGATCCTGATCCACAGGAAATAAACAGATCCTTCACTAGCACTCTAGTATGTAATACTATCAACTGCTGAAAAATAAGACATAAATGACCTGTTATTGGTACTACTGTTCTTAGTGTAAATACAGAATTTAGATTCAGAATTTTTCTGTTCTTCCATTCCCAAGATCATGTGTTCATTTTAAAACTCAAGAATCTATAAATTGACTGTGTACCAAAGTCTGACAGTTGCAGGTAAACTAAAGTCTGTTTCCAAGAAAATACCCTCTAAAATCGACCCTCTGAGATTTACAATGGTCCAATGGTAGTAGTGATTCTAACTCTGTAGAGAATTAAGTAAAATTAAAAAGAGAAAGAAAAACAGTTGTATAATGATATTAACTAAATATCCTTGTGAAATTTATTCTAGTTATTTCTTGTCTTGATATTGCAGAAGAAAACGTGTTACTTCAGTTAAATCCTTTCTACTAGGTTCTTTGTTTTACTTCCTATTTTCAAGGTGGTAGTATTATTTTTCCATTTTCAGTCTCAATAACTCAGTGATCTTTAATCTCTTCTGTTGAATTCAACCACAATTAATCACCTATATTTCTGATCTGAAAAAGTCACTTTTCCCCTATTTTTCCTTTTATGATATTGATCACACTATATAAGTCTGAACCTCAACTTTTTCATGGGAAAGTGTAGATAATTAAAGTATAGATCATGTATTTCTCATAAGTATTGTTTTGTATATATGTAGTCTTTTCTTCAACATCTTACATTTATTAAACAATACATAAGGTAAGCTATCTTTACCAAGTACACAAAATCCTTTGTAAACCTCATACCAAAATTATACTAATTCACAAAACATCAAAATCACTATTTCCTAATGGACAAACCAACTTTACCAACATTTTCTAAATGATGCTAATGCAAATTTATTAACAGACTTTTTTCCAAAATACATACTCTATTTATAATTCCCCTTCCATGCTTTACTGGTAAAATTTCAAGTACTATTAGATAAATAACTGATTAAGGATACATTAAAATTTTTCCAACTTTCAAAATAAACTTTAGGCTTTCTTTCAAGGAAAATTTCTCTAAACTCTGGATTCATGGGATATATTAAGTAACTTTTTACATTTAGGGGGCCAGGATGATGATGAGAGCTTTGTTCAGTGCTTGGTAAGCAGCAGATATTCAATGAATATAAAATGTCATTCATAAAGAAATGTATATATGACACAGAGTATATTTATAATGTACAAACTCATTTGATTGCCACATTGCCTTTAGTGATATTAGTTTTCTGTATTGTCTTTTTAAAAGTACATCAATGTATACCTTTCTACTCATGTTCATCAAGTTTTCCCAAAAATAAATGGTAGACTATATTGATTAAATATTATTTCTGAAATTTATCAATTGTATAAGTAGTGACAAAATATTAAAATGGGACCACTTTCCATTGAATATGCCTTAAAACAAAGAATGTGTTTCATGCCATGAATAATATGGAGCTCAAGTAGATATTAAAATTGCAGAAATTTACTTTATTTTGATGCCATTTTGATTTTTTATGCTGTATATGATGTAGAGAAATAGGATTTGTGATGCTTAATCAGTGGATATGAAGAACCTTTGGATCTTGAAGTCAAAAATTGAAGAATTAGCATTCAAAACATATCTGCCATATGTTCATCATTCCCTGTCAATGACTTGTAGCAACTGTGTGATTCACGTTATGGTTGTTGGAATGGCACCAAGCTGATTCTGGTGGCCTGGGGACCATGAATTTTTGAGCAATGCATGCTTGGCTTCAGTTCTCTTACCAAGTCCATCAATTGAATGAAAATGGACATCATGATTGAATTTAAAGCATAAATAAAAAATTGGGGGAGGCAACAAATTATAGTTAGCCTTGCCTACCTAAATTTAAGCATGTGTATGTGTGTGCACATGTGTGTTCTCTAACTTATCATTTTGTGGAGACATATAAAACAATGGCTTTACACATAAAATTCATCATGTGGGAGAAGGCAGTTTTTGCACACTTTTCCATTTTGAAAAAATATCAAACATATGGAAATCCCAAATTAATAAAAAAAAAACCCAAATTCTTTTTCTCCTTGATATTTAAAATAATTTCCATTGTAGAAGGATCTGTAAAAGAAAGATTGTATTTTTGAGGTCATTTCTCTCCCACCAATTCCGGCTGATGGCAAGGGGCATAGCTCTCACTGACAAGCGTTGCCACTGGTGACAGTCACTTCACTTACTCAACAGCTTTAATTATGAAAACTATTAAGAGAAGGACTATGCTGGGACTATAGAACATATCCATGCATAGCTTGCTTTACTATTTTTTTAATGCCTCTAGATAACATTTGTTAATTTTTAGTACTTGAATTCCTTCACAGAGTAAAAAGAGTTAAATAACATTGGTTTGCTATCATGCTTTCACGTAATTTTCTGCCCTCAAATTACAGGTCAATACCTTGCCTTCTCATTTTTCATAGTAACTCCTTCTTCCTGACAGGGAAAAATACTTTCTAGGTTGTAAATAATAATAGCATTAATGTGCATGTTTTCTCATCCTCTTCTGCTACTCATCACATGACATAATTTCTGAATTATGAACTCAAGTAAATTACATATAAACTAGAAGTGAGCTTGTAAAATCTGATGTTTGTTTCATATTTTTCAGACTTATTGGTGATATGCCTGGAAAACATTAGTTCTCCAGTATTAGTCCAAAGAAACATTAGTCCAAAGAACATTACAAGAAAATGTGAAAAATGTGTATTAAGAACTTTTATGTATGCTGTGTAAAATACTAATCAAATAATAATCAAAACTAGGGAAAGTAGAACAAAATAAAATGAAAGTACACATAAAAGGAATTAAATATAATATAAAATGACTCTAGGTGATTTAAAGCGATGCAGTAAAACATAGCCATGAATACATTTAAAAGTAAATGATAAAAGAAAATTTCCCCTTATCTCTTTAATTCTAATTAGAAAGACACCCTTTGTGTGTGTGTGTGTGTGTGTGTGTGTGTATACTTAAACTTTACCCAGGTATATTAAATTAATATGGAGAAGTAAGAATATAGATATTGAGTCATTTTAGGTTCTGGGTGGATAGTTTGCATAACTTAGAATTAATTATAAAAATAAATAAAAATATGACATATATTAAAATATTACAAATGATTGTTGTTTGCAATTTTGACTCTACTTTGCACAATTAAAGCAAAAATAAAATTTTGACCTTAAAGTACATAGGGCAACAATAAGGTACTGTATAGTTTTGATAATAAGTATTCTTCCAGGAATTTAATTTAGAAAAATGAAAATAGTAAGATCAATATTCAAGAATAATATTGTCTAGCCAATTATTAATGGATATCAGGTGAGACATAAATACGTTTCCAAGTGACCAGAGATTATACTTAAAAAAATCAAGTTAATATGAAGCATAGAAAAAGATACCCCAAATTTATCACCAAATTTCCAACACTGGCCAAGATGAAGTTGGAATTCTTAGTTCTATTCCAAAGAAGACTAATTTCTAAGATTAATGGCAACATTAGAGTAGTGGTACTAAACAACAATTTTTTCTGAATGTGTATTACCAAGGCCTAATTTAAATCATATTCTCTTTCAGTTAGTGTAGAAATAATTTCTCTATAATGAGGAATTTTCTCAAAATCAATCCTGAGACTAGAACGTATTATTTATACAATGTATTCTCATATTTTAGTGAACTGAGTTGTTTACAGGATTGTTCCCAACACAACTGTTTGAAAGACCATCTATTTCTTTGTTCTCTCTGATTGCTCTCAACCTAGAAAAGACTCTAGCATCTAAGAATCACCAAATGTTCCACAAATCCATAGGCAGCAATGAAATTAAAGTATTTCATTTTGTGAGTGCAAAATAATTCTAATCCAATTCAGTATAAACTAATTTCAAACCAAATTTTTTTTCTTGGGATTAGGAATTAGTTATCTTTGTTCTACATCTCTATACAAAGTATGCAAGAATGGCCCACATCCAAAGAACAGACAACACAAATTGCTGGCGAGGATGTGGAGAGAAGGGAACACTACTACACTGCTGGTGGCAATGTAAACTAGTTCAACCACTATGGAAAGGGGTATGGAGGACCCTCAAGCTAATGAAAATGGATCTACCATTTGACCCAGCAATTGCTCTTCTGGGAATCTACC
>PVHY01012657.1:0-43686 GCA_004024945.1 Uropsilus gracilis | reverse complement strand
CGGGTTGTGGTTCCTATCTTTGAAAACCAGTAGGTTCATGATGTAAAATAAACACCAGTTATAAAAACACATTTTTCTTGAAATCCACAATATTGTAATAGTTTGGTTATAACCATGCTGAGCAGACATGAGCAGGAGATAACAGAGTCAATCAGAAGAAAAGAGTTCAGAATTTTATCCAAATATCTCCCTGCTCAATCTTTCTCACAAGATTGTCAGTTCACCTGTTACTACATATTTTCTGCCATTTAATTAGTATAGATGCACTCTTAACAGCTGTTTTCAGGAAAACACAATAACTATGCCCTAGCCTCCATAGCTTGAGAATTTAGTCCCTAAATACAGAAACTTTAATAGAAAATAATATGCAAAGAAGTATCAAGCAATATAGCAACAACCATAAAGCATAGCTTAAAAATTAAAGGCATAAGAACCGAAGCTTTACCTAAACAAGTCATGAAACTGGGATAGGATTAATCAGAAGTCACAGTGGCTGAGGTATCTTTGGTTCCAGAGATGCAGCTGGGGACCCAGGAACCCAACTGAATTTGGAGATGTTGGGGTGGGTCCCCTCACCTCTCAGGTACTAGAAACTACTGTATGTTCCAACTCTGGCGACACTGGTCATGGTGTAGGCAAGTGCCTGTTGTCCACAAGGGTTAAGAAGTAGAGTGGTATGTTATGGTTTCGAGTCTGATGTTTAAGTCTTTTATCCATTTTGAGTTAGTTTTTGTGCATGGTGTGAGGATGTTGTCTTGGTCCATTTTTTTGCAGATTTTAGTCCAATTTTCCCAGCACCATTTATTGAAGAGACTATCTTTGTTCCAATGTAAATTTTTCCCTCCTTTGTTGAATATTAGTTGGCTATACATGTGTGGTTATATTTCCGGGCACTCAATTCTATTCCATTGGTCCGCTTGTCTGTTGTTGTACCAGTACCATGCTGTTTTAATTTTTATGGCTTTGTAGTATAACTTCAAGTCTGGAATAGTTAGGCCTCCATTCTCTCTTTTTTGACTAGGAGGCTTTTTGATATTTGAGGTCTTTTGTTATTCCATGTGAACTTCTGTAATTTATATTTAAATAATTTGATGTTTTTAAAAAAAGAAAATCATAAAACTTCATTAAAAGACATTTTAAAATGAACTCTTTTTTTCAAGGATAAGAAGAATCAATATTGTTAAGAAGTATTTATCCCCAAATTAATAAATAGATTGAATAAAATTCCTATATGAAACCTAAAAAAAAAAAAAGTGGAGTTGATGAAATCAAGAATGAACCAGCCAATACAGATAACTTGTGGCTGATGGAATGGAACCAATGTGGAACCAATGTGCTCAGCACTCTGCTTCGGAGGGGTTGACACAGGCATGTGTCTTTTGTAGTGTCCCCAGTGCTGTCCCTGCCTGTGCAATGAGAGAGAAGTAGCAGGAGTCAAACCAGCCCAAAGCACAAGCTGTTGAGCAAGACAGGCTCTTTCACTGCATAGAGTTGGAACAGCTGGAAAGTGGTAGAGGTTTCCTGCTTGGGCCAGTTATTGCTGGCCCCATCCACACCTACCACTTCTCAAGCTAGATATCTACCCTAGTGATTGCCAGGTTTGAATGCCAGACTCCCTCCCTCTTGGGGGCCAGTATCAGGACTGAGTAGTCACTGTGAGAAAGTGACAGCAGGTACTAGGCTAGTTACCACACCCCACCAATGTCCACACTGGGGCTCAGCTTGTGGTATGGATGGTGGGCAGCCATGGTTCTGTTAGGGCAATGGTCCCAGAAAGTTGACCAGCATCTCAGAGAGCTGGGGAGAAGAGGCTTTATTCATTTACACCGATGGGCTCAGTGGGAGAGCTCCCAAAAGGCTGAGTCTTAAATGTCAGTGAATTTTGAGTTTTACGTGTTCCCTGCTAACTGGGACCTAGTTGTTAGGCAGAAGCCAAGTAGCTGGTAATCCCTGATAGGTGAGGTGGATTGTGTTCAGGTTATCCTGACTCTATACCTGGCATTAGGCAGGGCTGGACATCAGGGCTAAGAAAGTTCCTCATTCTGGGTTGCTTCATTTTTCCTTGTCAGTTCCTCTACCACACTGCTGTACAGCATATAGCCCCCAGGTGAAGGCTGCAAAGAGGAGCATCAGGCACTACCAGGCCAGCTCCAGCTCTGTAGTTCCCTCCAGCTTCAGGCTGCAGAGAGGCCCCTACAGTTGTGGACCAAATGGCAGGATCCCAGCACAGCCTCCCCATCCTCTAGTGCTGCTGCTGGATTCCCCTTTTACATGTTATGCCCCACCCCACTGAAGGGCTGTCAGTGTCTGTCCCAGAAGCATCAGGTGATTCCGCAGTGATCATGATGGTGACTCGGTGTTTCAGAGAATGGTTCTGACCTGAGCCCCCTCGTCACTCTAGGCCCTTGGCTCTGCACCGTCCTTCTCAGCTGGAGGAGCTCCAGGTCACCTGCCTCAGTTACTTCCCAAAAACAGAAACACTAATTTAATGGTGACAAGGGAGGAATTTTTGAAACAAAATATTCACTCTCATCATATCCAAGAGTAAATGCAACATTGACAGTTTCAAAAAGTGGGGCTGGAAGGGTTGACCCCTGGACCCCTGGCAGGGCATCCTGAAATGGCTCAGAGAGAAGCAGGTGGAGCCAGATTGGGGGGGGGAGTTCATGCTGGAGACCCCAAACAATTCAAATTTCCTTTCATTTATCTTGTCCTTGGCAATATAGCTTATTGCTATACATTATATATGCATGTATATATGTCTATGTATCACTATACATACATATGCATGTAACCATATAGTTCATTTGTCTTAACTCTGAAAAAAAATCCCATGGTAGAAATGACACTTTGTGACATCCAATTTGATTCCAGTTTGGGTGACTAGATGTAATATGATCATGTGTACATGTTTGTTTTCAATTTTTGATCATTGTGGGGGGGGGAAATTGCCACAGTCGCTTGCAGGTATTTTTGTGAGAAAATCTTTGAATTCATTTGTATGATTGTTTAAGTTCAAACTGATACCTTTGGACACCAGAGGCAGGGCCAGCTGGGATCCCCAGACAGAGCCAGGGAGATTGGATCACCTGGAAGGGAACTATGAGTATTGAAACATTAAGAATGTCAAAGCACTTTCTTACCATCCCAGATTGAAAGGTACCAGTAATTTCCTGTGAGATTATGAAGGGACAAAGCATGTTAGCCTGACACAAGACAGTTTTGCCAAAATCCCAGAGCTTTTCACATGGGCTTACAGGTGATCTACCAGGTTCACAGGCAAAGCTACACAAAGGAAATCCCTCTGTTCTGGGACTCTACCCAATCATGATTAAGAACTGGGGGACCGCATTCATAATCATAAGAAATGTTTTGCAATCATGTAACTTACACCACCAGGCGGGTTAATCTACCCTTATCCCATCTTGGGCTGGCTAACCTAAAGTGTCCACCTATTCTGTCTCCTTTGGATTTCTACTCTTTCATTTCACTTTTGTTAAATAAACTTGCCTCCTTTACCCACTTGCCTGTGTGCATGCACGCATCTTTAGATTATTCTTTACAACTTCAAGAGATAAGAACCTAGTAAGGAAATAGGAGGGAACAATGTATCTTCCTGGGGTTCACCCTGCACTACTTTTCTGTTTTACTTTTCATGAAGAATCATAGAATAAGGAAAACTCCTGAACACTGGTTACATTGAATAAGCAAGGTATCAGATACAGCTGGGCTGCCATCCTTCAAGCAAAGCCTAGACAGTGTGAGCTCCTGTGAGAGATTCAAGGGCACAGAAAATATTCATGAATATAAACCAGCCAGAAAGCATCCAGCCCTAATCCGAAGAGGACAGGACTCTTTTAATGGAGAGAGACCCTTCATCTCTGATGTGCTGCTAGGACTGACTCAGAGGGCAGAGGTGGTGAGGGTCTTACTCTCAGGATGTACATAGAGAAAGAAGCCTCAGCCAGGAAAGCAGCAGAGAAGCAGCAGAAGCCCAAGGTGAGCCTCAGCAGCTGCAGCCAGGGATCCTGCTCTTGTCAGAAGAGAAATGAGTTTGTGTCTCACTTCCCCACAGGCCTGGACTACTGTGAGACCAGTCAGACTGTTGTCCCAAATTAAGCAGTAATAATCAGCCTCATCCTCAGGCTGGAGCCCAGTGATTGTCAGGGTGGCTGAGCTGCCAGACCTGGAGCCAGAGAATCGATCGGGTATCCCTGAGGGCCGATTGCTGTTAAC
Organism: Uropsilus gracilis; assembly: GCA_004024945.1. NCBI lineage: Eukaryota > Metazoa > Chordata > Mammalia > Eulipotyphla > Talpidae > Uropsilus > Uropsilus gracilis. The sequence continues at coordinate 39,450 of PVHY01012657.1, read as the reverse complement.
ATATATCAGGAGTTTGGGGGCTGTTCCTGGGAGCTGTTGATACCACTGCACACCATAACGACCCCCGATGTTGGTGCTGCTTCCACTGCAGGAGATGGTGACTCTCTGGCCCTGGTTCCCAGACACTGATTGAGGCTGAGTCAGCACAGACTGGGCCCAGGATCCTGGAAAGGAGAGAAAGACAGAGATGGGTTTGCTGGGCCCCCAAGAAAAGAGGAGAAAACTGGACTTCATGCATGTTCCCAGCCCCCACCGCTTTTCCTCATAACCAGTCACCTGAGCAGTGAAAGAGAAGCATGAGGAGAAGAGGGGACCAGGCCATGGTGCTCACAGATCCCTGAGCCCCAAGTTTGTGCTGGCCTAGCCTAGGCCTCCTTTTCTTCCCTCTGCCACTGGAGGGGCTGGCATGCAAATGGAGCCCCATTCAGGGCCTGCCCAGCCCCTCCCTGTGCCCTGGTGTGGAACTCAGCTCATAGCCCACACTGAGCAAGAAGGGGTTTCACTTCATACACTGGGAGAGCCCTGGGAGGAAGCACTTGCTGAAGCACACACAGGTCTCTGGCTCATGGGATTGTGCCATGCCATAGAGGACAGAGCTGCTGAGTCCCCATCAGGGAGCATCTCTGCACAACTGTGTGGAGCTTGCAGAACAGTCCCATAGCACCTCCTGCTGTTCTCAGGGTGCACACTCACCAGGATCCCAAGTCCAGAAAACCAGCTGGTATCTGCTGATAAGAACTGGTCCCTGTGTCTACTCACACTCCTGGGACTTAACTCTTAGACTGTGTGACCCACTGTGCTGCACAGCGTCACTGAGGCTTCTCTCACAGTGGCGTCCTGGCTTATGGAGACCAACAAGTCCATGGACAACTACTTAAATTTGCTTTGCATAGAGCAGGTCCTGCAAGTAACCTATTTCCTCATTGTTATGTGATTCAGAACTTGGATGCATTTGCAGTATCCCAAAGCACACATGTATTGAAGTAATGGATTACAGCCACTCTCCTATGTATTAATTTACATCTTGGTCAATTGTTTTTGGGTAGTAAATTCTCATATCAATAACACAGAATTCGGGAAGAACAATGACTTTATATTTGATGAGGTCCAGTCCATATGGTTTAAAAGAATATATGCTGTTGGTTTCTTGTCAAGATGATTTCTAAAATTTTACAATTATTTTCACCTGTTTTCTTCACAAAAGGCCATTGTCTAGTTAATTCTCTGTGACTTTTATATAAATATTTCATAAGATTTGGGTGATATTCATTGATCCCCAATGTCTGGGCCTTTTTGAGTAAAAGATTGCTCTTCTAAGAAAGGCTGTGCACTTTTGCAACAACTATCCATACTTCCATAAGTCTTGTTCTGCTTTCTCTACTCTGTCACACTGACTGACATGTCTATCTATTGCTGAAGGCTAGGCTCAGTTCCCCTTAGCCAGTAAAAGGAGGCAGAGTTTGAGGAGAAGGAAAGCAGTTTAAGTTTTTGACAAATTAGGGAGGATAGCAGATTCATGTCTGACATACTCTGTTGTCTCTTTGGTAGAGGGCTGGGAGCTCATTCAGAGCTACAGGGGAGGAGAGGGGATGTGGGTAAGGGTCAGTTTTCCAGTCCTTGTGCTGCAGCCTCAGAGTCTAGGGGGACCCAGGTTGGGTGTCACGTGTTTTGTTGTCACCTGGCAGTCGGCAGTGTACACGCTGTCTCATGAGGGTAAGAAAACCAGGTTGTGAGAACAACAGGGTAAGCAGAGGATAGGACTGCTTCTCCAGTGGGATAAAGTGATCAAATTCCTTTTTTCCAAACCACTCTGTTCAGTTGAAATAGAAACCATTAGAACTTTGTATCAATTAGGAGAGAACTGAAGTCTTCATGCCTCTGAGTCTTGTCTCCATGAGCAGGTCATGTCTCCACTGATGTTGATCATGTTGGTAACTTTTATTCCACTGTCCCATTTCACTGCCTGTGTACACGTGCTGTACATTCTCTGATGAATGTGGTGCTAAACATTCAGTGAGACACATTTTAGCTGTTGTTGAAATCAGTTTTAGCTGGGAAGGGAGAGCGTTCACAGAGACCGAGTGGAGGAATGAAGCGGCAGTGTAAGGTCAATGAGTTTTGGGGGGTTCGACACTCTGCCCTTCACCTCTATGACCAGCAGCTATGGTATTGTGAACTTCCCGTGTTGTACAAGCCTTGGCCCAGGGATAATGTGCAGCTATGTGTGGACACTCCTGGGTCTAGGAGGAGATAGTAAAAGGTCAGTGACATCTTGGGGAGTGGGAGAGGTGAGGAGAGAAAAAAGAAGAGCAGGAGGAGAAAGATCAAGAGCTAGAGGGAAAACATGACGATTCCTGGATGACTGGGGGGGCGAGCCTGTCTCCCAGTCTCACCCCACCTCGGGCTCTTTGTCTAGTAGGCCTTGTGTACCTTTATACCTGGTCCCCAGAGAGGCATAAAAGCCTGTAAAAATCCACCAAGGACTCTGGGACTCTTATTGTCCATCTGCTGGAACTAATAAAGATCCCAGATTGGGAAGCCTGCACTACAGGTGTCGTCTGGATGGTTGCATTACAGTCAGCTTTGCTGAATATCCTGGAAAGGGAATGGAGCAAGAGAAGAGAGCTCCTGCCCTAAGGAAAGGGGTGTTGGAGGAACCTCTGTGGCTCTGAACCTGCTGGTCCAAACTGGCTTTATCTGAAGTTAGGCCAGGTCAGACCCTGCTTCCCTTTAGAGTTTACATCAAACTTGAATGACCATAGTGGGCTCATATCCCTGTGTCAAAAACCGTCACATGGCTCCCTCTTCTGTTGAAGGCTTAAAGACCAAGTGTCCATGCTAGTCCTCAGTTTCCAGTCTCTGGCTAAATCTCCCTTCCAGGTTTGCTGGCAAGGAACTGGGGCTCTCCTTCAGTCATTTAAGCCCAAGTGTTTGCACTTATTTTTGCTATTGTAGAGACACCTAACCCATCTTTCTAATATTAGCTCATGTATCACATAACCTTCTTGAAATCACATATGATTCTTGGGGTTCATGTGCATTTTTGTAGCTTTCTTGGATATTTTTTTTAAATCAGGCCCCTTGGTGCATAGGAGCAGCTTTGGGCTGGGGTTCCTCTCTCCCATTTCTCACTTCATGACTATACCTGGGACAATGTGCCAGCATCTCTGAATCCTGAGCGGGAGGAGGGGGGGCTCAGGGTCTTTGTTCTGAACCCTGGTCAGCAGCATCCCTGCTCTGGGAACACTCATCTGCCAGATGATCCTGGGCTCTGCCCAGGAGGTTGGGAGTGCTGAGGTCTATTTCAAGATGAAACACAAGCCAAATCAATTTGTTCTGAAATTTTAGCCTGTGTTTTCAGACCATTTCTGTGTTGTCTCAAATTATTGTTTTTGTGTTTCCTGAGCATTCAGAAACACTATTTAGAAAATGACAGGGCAGAGTGTGATCTGGAGCTCCTCTAAGTAGAATTGCTCTGTTTCAGCTCATTTTGACTTACAGAAAGTCCAGTTCCCAGAGCCTGAGCAACCTGAGGTTTCTGTCCCACGTCCCCATCCCTGTGTGTTCCTGAGAAGAATCATTGTGTACATTCATAGAGTAATAGTCAGCCTCATCCTCAGGGGAGGCCCTGAGATGAGCAATAGCCCTGCATTGGCCAAGGAATCCTGGATCCGGAGAAGTGCCTGAGGACACAGAGGGCCTGGTCCTTGTCTGTGTCAATGTGTGGTTCAGGAGATACCCAAGCTTCTGCTAGTACTAGAATATCTTTTCGCTCTAGACACTGATGTCACTACTCAGGGTGCAGGTGAGTCTGCCTATTCCTCCTGGAAAGGCAGAGAGGGAGGGCAGCTGAGAAAGCACAGGCTGGGAATGGGAACCTGCAAACAGAAACACCAGAATGAACTGGAAAATTTTCAGGGGGCAGCTGCTTGTGAAGCTGAAGCACAAGACTTTGATTCAGGTGAGGGACAGCAGGGTGTCTGAGACCTGGGCCCACCTGTGCAATGAGAAAGGAGCAGGAGGAAGAGAGAAGTCCAGGCCATGGTGCTCACAGACTCCTGAGCCCCATATAGGCTGGGCTGCCCTTTTATTCCTCACCCTTTGCCAAAGGGGGTTGTCCACTTAAATGTGTTTCAAGCTGTGACCACTCAGCCCTTGCCTGGTCTCTGGTGCTCAGCTCTCATCCAATGAGGATGATAGTTTCTTTACCCCTTGGAAGATGCCAAGGTGGAAGGATCTACAATCACTTCACAAAGTTCCCTGCTCTTTGGAGAACTTTGCATTATTCCAGAAAGCATACAACTGCTGGGACCCCATCGTGGAGTCCAGGTCCCAGCCCCCAGGCCCATATTCCTTTGAATGATCCCCCTGGGCTACTGCTAAGGTCCCAATGGTCATCAAACAGCGCCTCCTGCTGATCTCAAACAATATTCACTATGGCTCAAAACCTGTCAGCCCTTGGGTTCCTCAGTCCCTAGGACCCTCTTTGAAGTCACATCTCACTGATTTACTCTGTGGGCCCTGAGGGCAGTCCTGAGGACCCTGAGGGGGTAATGCCCCCTGCTGCCCAAGGGCACACACTGACCCTGGCCCAGAGTCCTGACCACCCAGCTGGTGTCTCACCACCAGGTCACTGTCTCTAGTCACACCTCATTGGTGTGACCCCAGGAGTTGAGGCTCCAGTACACTGTTACTGTAGCTTCTACTGCCCAGAGTCCTGCACATGGAACTACAGACACAGATATACAGAACTATTTTGTATGGATTACATGAGGAGATGAGTGGTCGAACTGTACATCAAGGCAGGAACCACAGAGAATGGGTAGCTGAGCAGGGACGGGATACTCAGGTATGTTACACATAAACAGAATTTCCAAGAAAAATCTTGATGACGTCCTCAAAAGGACAAAGTTAAGCAAATATTTCAAATGTCTTGTGATGCATTTAACATGTGTAGATTTTATTTTCTATATTGGTTGTTTTAAAAACATAAATGTAGATCTCAAACATTCTAGTAAATACTGCACACAAGGATGGGCACACTGATCCTTGCTTATATCTCCCTCTCCTCCCTTGTAGCTCAGGATGAGCAAGCTGCCCTCTGCCAAAGAGCAGATGGTGTATGTCAGGCATGATCTGCTACCCTCCCCAATTTGTCAAAAACTTAAATTGCCTTCCTTCTCAAATTCTGTCTCCTTTTACTGGCTAAGGGAAACTGAGCCTTCCTTTGGCAACAAATAGAAATGTCAGTGTCTATTTATACATGTTTTGAACTTTACAATTAAGGTTGTGGTCTTGTGCACTTGTATCGGATTTTGCTAGGACCTGTCTCATGTCTTCATACAATTTTTATTTTCATCAAAAATGTTCCTCCCTGTTTTCTTACTGATGATCATCTTTAAGGTATAAGCACTTTATACTCTGGTTGAGAGGAGAGTCAATGTGACCTGGTTACTGAGCTCCCACCTGGTTTGAGTTCTGTGTCTCTGTCTGTGTCTCTGTCTGTGTCTCTGTTTGTGTGACAGATGGGGGAGCAGAGGCGCAAAGAGCTGGCAATCCTGCCCAGCGAGTATCCTAAGTAGTACGCAGAGTCAGAGATGTCTAGTAGCTGCCAGCCTGTCCTTTTATAGAGGGGCTCTCAAACGGTGTGGCTTTTCTTTATCAGGGGCCCTAGAAGGATGTCAATCTGTTATTGTCTGTCACAACTTTGAGAGGAGGGACTACAGGCCTTAGATGTGTGGAGAACAGGATGTTCCTAAACATCTTCTTTGAAAATGGCAGCACACCCACTACCTGAAAGCAATGGTCCCCAATTGTCAGCAGTGCTGAGGCAAAGTAAATCTTCATAAAGTAATTGCAAAGGAATAGGAAGTCAATCATCAAGATAGCTGTATATTAGGTGGGGGGGAGTGACAGAATGGATGATAAGAGGAACAATCCTTGGACTAGAAGAGGAGGCACAGGGAAGAACAATCCTCCCTGGAGGATCTAGTTGAGTATAGTCTCAAGACAGAGAAGCTCTGGGGCATTTTGGATTCATTTCCCATGGATCTGGAGCATGGGAACCATAGCTGCTATCACAGGACTGACAGTATTAGTGAACTTCATCTGCAGCTGCCGCCCAGGGATAGTCATGATGGCAGCGTTGGAGGAGCTGTCTATGGAGCCAGAGAACTGATCAGGAACTCCTGAGGGTTGTTGATCATCTTTATAGATCATGAAGCTGAGGGCACTGCTGGTACCAGTACACATGGTAGACTCCAATGTCGCAGCTGCTACAGGTACAGGAGATGGTGACTTCCTGCCCCATCAATCCTAATGTCACCAAACTGGATTGAGTCAGCCCAAACTGGGCTCATGATCCTCCAAGGATCAGAGGAAGGAACAAAGAATTCAACGAGGACAGAAATGATCCCAATCCCGGTTGGAGGGAGAGGTCAACATCTACAATGTCAACCATGTGACCTCAAAGATTTCCCTGCTGGCACCACCTGTGCAAAGAGCAAGGAGGGTGAGAAATAAGCTGAACCCAGGCCATGGTGAGACATCTCATGTTCTGCTTCCTGAGCCCCATGGACAGGAAGGAGCTCACCTACCCTTGGAGGTCACCCTTATCCACAGGGTGGGAAGTCTCCATGCATATCTTCCCTCTTTGGAGGTAGAGAAAGCCCCTCCTTTTTTTTTTTTTTTAATCCAAAGACATTTTTATTATTTTTTTTTTTGAGAAAGCCCCTCCATCATGCTCAACTTGGGAATCAATTGAGAAAAACATTGTAGGACTGGGCAGGGTCTCACTGAACACCTTCAAGAGGCAGGGGACTCTGGAGCTCACTCCTCAAAACCAGGGGAGCACCTGTGCCCTTGGTGCAAGCAGGTGACAAGACCACCTTGGTTAAGGCTGGTACTCAGGGTACAATGCTCTCCACCTATCACTGCTCACACCCAACCTTGTTACACTGGCTTCTTCATATGAATGCATGCAGTGAGCGTCTTCGGTGCTTTTTTATGGCCTGATTGCTCATTTCTTCAATCCCTGCTAAGATTCCATTGCATGAATATGCCAGGTTTGTTATCATCACCTATTAAAGAACATGTAATTGTCATCACATGCTCACAATCAGGAATAAATCAGCAAGAAACAACTATTTGCATACTCTCTGTGACACAGTCAATGATTTAAAAGTTATCTAATGAGTATGATTTCCGGAATATGTCTCGTAAATGTGACATTAGATGACAGAGGGCTTTCAAAAGTGAATGTGACAATTTACCTTCCCACAAGTGTTGAGTGACCGTTTCTGCTGTCCCCTTTGGGACAGATTCTAATGCTCTCACCATGTGTAATTATAGCCATTCTAAAAAACTAGGGGCTTTTCATGATTTACTTGTGCATATTTAAACTGGCTTATTATGCTGAAAGTCTTTACATTTCTTTACTATTTGCATCTCTCTCTAGGTAAGGCTATAACCGTAAGACTGCAGTTTTACCCCAGAGAGTTCACACCTATCACCACTGAATGCCAATAAATTAGAGAATAAAACTGAAACTTTAAGGTGTGCTTTAATCAAACAGTTGACCCCCTGGGAGATGAATGGTTCACACCCTAAAGAAACCACCTTGACATTTCATTTCCAGCTGACATTTTACAGTGAGTTGAACAAAGACAGTTCAGCAGCAGCCCGGCCTTCACTGGTGTCATCAGCCTGTGACTTTCAGCCCCAGAGCTCCTATTGCCTCCTGAACCCCTGGTCTCACTCTCCCAGGGAGCTGAGACCTGTACTGGCCCCTGCTCTCCTCCAGATGTGTCTTCGGACTGAAATATGCTCAGAGCAGACAGGTATTACAATGCATGTATGCAGATTTAACTCTACACTGAACAGTGTCTGTCGGATCACCTCCCCTCCCAGCCCCTATCAAGGCATCAGATCATCTGCTCAATATGGGAACAGTGTTATCCTCTACCAGAAGACTGAGGAGCTTCTCAATAACCTAGCCTCTGCTGAAAGAGAAAAATCCATTCTCTTTAAGTTTTTGGAGCGTAAGGGACTGTTCACAAAGCCCAGGGTGCCCTGATGACATAAAAAGGTCTGGGCAGTGGCCGCTGGCTCTGTGGATCACACATGCTGCCTTCTTGTTGCTCCCATCCAGGAGCTGAGGGACTGTTGTACTCTTGGAACTGAAATAATCCTGTTTGATTTGGGAGAGGAATATGTCTGACAGGAGACATTTTCTTTGATCCATAAAGAAGACAGTCAAGGGCATGGAGCCCACCAGTCAGTAGGACAAGTGACAGCAGAGGAAACCCATGATGTGCTATTCCTAGACAAGGAGGGGTGGTGGCCGCAGAGGTGGAAGTGATTCTTCCCTGGTTCGCTGCAATGTGCAGTATCCTTGCATACTCAGAGCACAGGAACTAGTTATGTTACAAGGCTGTGCTCACACAATAACACAGGCCATCAGCTTAGTCCTCAGACTGTGCTACTTACATGCAAGTATCCAGAAAACTAGTCAGGCTGGAAACCCATGAGTGACCTAATGTTCTGTCCCAGTCACGGAGCTATACTCTATGCCTGGGAGCCCTTGGGGCCAATAGCCATGGAACCGCAATGTTCTCCCCACTCCTTGTGGAAAAGGGGGTGACCCTTTTACATTCTACAATTCTAGATTCTACGCCTTGAATAAATGCCGGTGACCACATATCTTTCTTTATTCAGAGGTTCTTCTTCCTTCAACTCAGGCACATCAACAGCTGCTTACACCCACCAGGATCCTACTTGTTCTTTGCATGAAATCCTCACCCTGCCTCCCTTCATGAGCTTCAGCATCTGCTCTGGCCCCTCACACACCTCACACCCTATGCCTGAGGGTGGGCAGAGCCCAAGATGAGGAATGGGATGAGCTTTGTCTGTGCAGTCTGACAACCACCTAGTGGAAGACTCCTAGGTTGCCTTTGGGAGCAGAGCACTGCGGAGCAGCGGGGAGGTTTCTGTCTCACTTCCCCTGGGCCTGCAGCACTGTGGGTATGGTATTCATATACTGTAGCACAGTAATAGTCAGCCTCGTCCTCAGGCTGCAGCCCTGAGATGAGCAGGAGCCCCGCATGGGCTGAGACATCATTGGCTCCAGAGAACCTGCTGGGGACCCCAGGGCCCTGATGCTTATTTGAGTCTGACTGGTAGAACAGGAGGTACCGGGGCGGACTCCCAGACTTCTGCTGGTACCAGCGTATCCAGAAATAATCATCACTGAAGCCGCTGCCCAGGGAGCAGGTGAGTCTGACTGTTGCTCCAGGAGAAGCAGTGAGGGAGGTCGGCTGAGTCAGCACACGCTGGCAGAGGGAACCTGTAATAGATGCCAATACTCTAGATAGTATGGGGCCCAGAGGAATGGTTGAAACTAGGGACAGTGGGTGTCTGAGTCCTGTCCCTACCTGTGCAGTGACAGAGGAGCACCAGGAGCAGAGGGGTCCAGGCCATGGTGTCACAGCCCCTTGGTTCCCCGCGGAACTGTAACTGGGATGCCAGGGGCCCCTCTTATCCTCTCCCCCCTGGCCTCTCAGAGGAGGGGCTGCTCAGGCAAATATGTCCCACCCACTGCCCTTTCCTCAGTGCAATCTCATCACAGGGAGGGGAAGTCATGGAGGAGGGCATGAGGCCCTAGTACCCCCCCCATGGGTGGGGCTGGCAGGAAGCAGCTGCCTGGTGGACTCACAGGCCCAACTGTTGGGGACTAGTCAGATGTGAGCAGGGGAAGGTTATGAACTTCAGTCTCGTTGGTGATGTTTGTATAAATCTCAAGCTCAACGCTGGAAAGAGTAGATGCAAGTCAGTGGCTGTGGATTCCTCTGGATTCCGTGCATTCAGAGGAGAATATGGACAAGGGTGTGATAGACCTGCAGGAACTGAGTGGAGAAACCACCAGCAACAAATGACAGAGGAAATCTTACACTAGCAAATCAAGAGCAGTGTGTTTATTATGTGAATGTTCTCTAACTATGCCAGTTAAGTGAGCGCCTGTTTGGTGAGTACTGTTGATCAGGTGCTCATGGTAGAGAATATATGATAATGAAATTCTAGAATACTAGCCCCATCTCAGCAGCTCACAGAGGACACTGGTGCCTTTGAACAAGGAGGAGGGCTTGATGCACAAGTTTTCCCCAAGCTTGGGCCTGTGAGGAAGTCACTGCTATCTCCACAGGGGTACTGAGTTCCCTCAAGTATCAGGGTCACAGCCCTGGGCTGCTGTCAGTGAAGGCTACCACGAGGGAAGTTCCTGTCCTGCAGGAACTCCCAGAGAAAGTCTCACAGTGCCCCCTGCTGGTCTCCAGGAGAACCTTCCCTCCTTCACTGCACCAATCCTCACCCTCACTGTATACCAGACTCCTGTGTATTTAATTCCTGAGAGTGACCTCGTGGGAAGGAGGGGCTGGTCTGGAGTCCTCACTGAGTTGGCATAAAGGTAGTTGGTGGACTAGTGGAGACTGACACAGGCGAACGTAGGGACTGCTGTGTGGCTGAGGACAAGCTACTGCTCAGAAAGCAAAAAGGCATCTGCTGCGCTAAACTTAGAGGAGAGGGGCTGCTCCTGAGCTGAGAGGAGCAGGTCCCAGCAGAGGAGGACATGGAGGGTGTAGTGCTGGTCCTGCCAGAACAGGGCTGAGAGGAGATGCAAGCAGTCTCTAGGAAGTGGGGAGCAGGATCTGGACACCAGAGGGTTGACTGTGTGACCTCATATGCTGGGGTTTAATTGCAAGTGCTCTGTCTGTGCTGCACAGAAGTAAGTGAATAAACTAAAAATTCTAGAATTCGGGAAGACAGTCGTGGGAGGGGATATTCAGGGTGACTGGAAGAAGATGACAGGAATGGATACAGTGAAAGGTGAAATGACATTTGCCTGGAGATTAGAGGAAACACCAAGGAGACTGAACTGAGCCCAGGTTGTGGGTTAAAACTTAAACTCCTGCAGTGTTATAACAAAATAGTAACCTCCAAGCTTGTCATTGGTGCGTCTCTAGACAACTTACCCTGTCTCTGTTTGCTCAGGTCTGAATGGTGGCTGGCTTTCTGATCAGGAAAATTTTTATTCAAGAAATATCCACAGGACATAAGTAATAAGAGATTATTGCACAATATCCTGTAACTCTTTCCTATGTAGAGAATTTGCCTGCCTCATGTTCATTGAATACCACCTTTCTGATGTCTTCTAGAGGATGACCCTATGTTTATACCATAATTTTAGTCATGATAGGAAGTATGTGATGTAAGCTGTCATTCTCAGCAGACAAAGAGTTGTATGACCTGATGTTCAACTGAATCAGGCTGATCCTCTGTGTGGGATCTGCCTTTGCCCAGAGGACCTGGGCTCACCATTTCTTGTCCCTTACAGGCCTTGGTGGCTGTGATGTTATGGGTGGCTGGCCCATACATGGGCACAGAGACCCACAAGACACACCCCATGAGTATGAACAATGCCACAAGGGGATGACCTCACCTCTTGGAAAGTACTCACTGCATTTCCTCTGACATGCAAACCAAAATGGTTGTGCTCCACCTCCTTAACTCTGTTCCTTTCTCACTGTCTTCAGTCATTCATCTTTCCCCATCATTAGGCTGTGCATCTTGAAGGATGTGATAATAAAACAGCAGTGTTTTTGACATAATTTTACCCAAGAAACACACATGTGATATTAACAAGTGATTATGACTGACAGTTCATTTTGTCTGAATTCTGCATCTAGCCAAAGGCCAGGTTCAATTTCCCTTAGCCAGTAAACAGAAGCAGAGTTTGAGGAGGAGAGCAGTTTAATGTTTAATTTCCTGACAAATTGGGGAGGGGAGCAGACAGGTGTCTGACAGACACTTTCCGCTTTTGGCAGAGGGCAGGGTACTCATTCAGAGTTAGAAATGGGAGAGAGAATGTGGCAAGGGTCAGCATGCCCATCCTTGCGAAGCTGTCTCGGGAGATTCGAGGGGTAGTACGTGTTTTCCTGTCACCTCATGGTGGATGCGCTCTCTGCAGGGATGCTCTCCCCCTGTGGTGCAAGAAAACCAGGTTGTCAGACCAAGAGGGTAAACAGAGGAGATAGGACTGCTTCTCTGCAGGGACTGGAAGAGAAAAATGTCCTTTATCAACTCCCTTGTCACACACCTATTTGTGTTCAAATAGAAATCATTCAGATTTTCTGTCTTTTGAGAAAGGACTTGAAACCAGGTGCAAACCAGCACCAAAACGAAACAGGGAGAACAATATTTAAACTGCTTATTCTCTGTGTTTTCCCTCCAGCATGCACAATTGCAATATAACCCAGGTTTACAAAACAAGACTGACTGACATGCAAGGCGAGATACTCAAGTGTCACCGAGGCATCAGTGTTCAGTTTCAAAGTCCTAAAATGCTTCCAAGATGACAGTATTTCACCACTGTAGACCTAAATGAGCAATTTACAAAGAAATATGTGTCTCAGATGGTTTCTTTTCACCACTCCAGACCTGAAGCAAGCATTTCACATAAAGCCCAATTTTCAGCAGATTCAACTCCTCCTCTGGGAGGCACACAGGTTTCCAATTTTCCAGAACAGAAATTCCAAGTGTTTCAGTGTATACATCTTCCAAGTTTTCCAGCAAGCAATTTTCTCGACAGATATCCAAATTACAGTTTCCAAACCAAAGGGAGAGGAGAGCCCCAGAGGCAAGTGACTCCTCCAGCCCCCCAGGAATCTTCACACTCTTTCTCTGGACTCTCTCTCTGGTGGTGTTTCCTTGTCTCTGTGCTCTGCCTCATCTCTTATCAAGTGCTGATGCTTCATCTAGGGTGACTCTATCCCTTCATCTCCTCCTCTTAGGCTCAGATAAACCCATTCCATTCACACATGCGCATACCCACTAGGTCAGACATATAGCCATAGGGATGGCAAAAGACCACGGATGCAATCCCACAGGCTCATGAGAAAAAAGTCTTTATAAGTTAATTTAGTCTACACACTGCTTCCCTGGTGCAATACCCAGTTACCAACTGACATCTTCACTCACTGAGTCTTTTCTCCACAAGCAGGTCAATTGCTCCACTGATCAATCACTTTGATAACTGTTATTCTGCCATCCAGTTTCCAGTTACATGTGCTGTGTGTCTTCTGTGACTACAGTGCTAAATATTTCTGTGAGACAGATTTTATCTGTTGCTATAATTCGGCTTTTGTTGTGGGAGGGAAGTGTTCACAGAGACCAAGTGGAGGAGAGAAAAGGCAGCTTTACTGAATGCCCTGCAGGTGAGTGTCCTCATAGCATGGACTCTGTGCCCAGGACTCAGAGCAGAGCCCTTCCTCTCCCAAGTCGGGGCTCAGAGCTGATGCCAAATTGTCCCATGTGGGAACGTGAGATGGGAGATGTAGGGGGAGGATACCTGAGTAGGGGGAATCCTTGCCCAGAGCTGTCCACACATCCACAGATGTCTGATGTTATAGAATATACAAAGGAAGCTACAAATCCATACACAAATCCCAGGAATCATATGTGATTTCAAGAAGGCTACATGATACATGAGCATTAGGATGGGCTAGGTGTATATAGAGGCACAAAAATAATTGCATACTACTACAATGGAAGGAGAGTCCTTGCCCAGCAGACTGGAGGGGAGATTTGACCATAGAGGGACAAAGTGATATTGACATTGGGCCTTGAAGTCCACTGTGGCCATTCAAGGCTGATGTAAACTCTGAAGGGAGGCAGGGCCTGACCTGGTCTGACTTTGGATAAAAGCCAGTGGAGGCAGGACCCTAAATGTTAGAGACTCAATTGGACTCTGATCAGGAGGCTTGGGAACACTGAGGCCTGTTTCAAGAGGGACAAGAAATGGTGGGGTGAAAATAAATGAGGGACATAAAGTACCCACTCAACTGGTACTGGACTTTAAACCTTTAATGTGAGGCAGTTTTTGTATGATATTGAGACTACTGTTTTTGTGTATTTTGAGTGTTAAGGCACACAAATCAGAGAATGGGAGCATAGACATTGTGATCTGGAAGCTCCTCTAATTAGAATTACTGAGTATTCAGTGAATTTAACCTGTGAGATGCATGTCTCGGACTCTGAGGAAGCTGAGGTTCTGTCCCACTACCCCATGCCTGTTTATCACTGTGAGAAGCATCACTGTACCAGATCAGACAGTAATAGTCAGCCTTGTCCTCAGCTGCAACCCCAAGATGAACAGGAGCCCTGCATTGGTCATAGAATCCTTGGCTCTAGAGAAGTGGCTGGAAGCCTGGGAACCTTGGCTCTTATCTGAGTCTGAGTAGTAGCCCAGAAGATACTGGGGAAGTCCAGAGATGCTCAGGGTAGCAGCACTGAAGGAGCTGTCGACGGAGCCAGATAACTGATCGGGAACCCCTGAGTGTCTTTGGTCATCTCTATAAATCAGGGTGCTGAGAGCGCTTCCAGGCGCTGCTGGTACTAGGACACATAGTGTACTCGGTGTTGCTATTACTGTGGGTGTAGAAGATGGTGACCTTCTGCCCCGTAGACCCCGGAATTGAGTGGGACTGAGTCAGCTCAAACTGGTTCTAAGAGCCTGCAAGAAGGGAGCAGCAGAGAGTCAAGTGAGCACAGAAATTACTCTTATTCCTGGCAAGAGGACAAGGTCAACATCAGGAGTGACACCAGGGCAGGGGTCCCTCCAGTTTTCTCTGCTGACACCACCTGTGCAAAGAGTGAGGATCTCCAATCTTAGGTGTCAAGGTAGTCTTATTGAGCATTTCCATTCCTTTCTCATTAGTGCAATTTGTAAACCTACTGTTGTAATGTCCTGGGGTCAGTTCCTTCTTTCTCCCAAATTCCAGATGCTGAGCTCCTGACATGAATTTCTCTCATGATTTCAGAATGTCAGTAGCTTTCCAAGCTTTGATTCCAGTACTCTTGACCACCCCCCTACAGCCAAGTCTCTCAATCTGTTTGTCTGTCAATGAACGTGTGACTTCTCGTTTACTGTGAAGATCTGAAAATCCTTATGCAGTTAGTTTTCCTTTAAGTGATCATACAACTGAACTTTGTATTTTAAAATTAATCTTAAGTGCATTACACATACTTGTAGTATATGAAAATGCTTCCTAACAAAATAAACTTTTATAATATACACTGGGGGAATTTTCTCTCTAGTCTTAGTGAACTTGGACATCATCAGAGATGCCTCCTTGGAAGTAATGAAATTCACTTTAGTCCTGAGATCTAACCCAGAAGTCACTGTAACTCTTGGAATAGAATATAATTCAATTCCACATTTTCTGGAAAAGTTCCTCTCTAGTCATTCATGTCTCTCCATCTGCCATTAACCTAAAACCCGGGCAGGGGTCCAGGAGCATTTACTGCTGGTGTCAAAGTCACTATACTGGGGGATTGACTCGACTTCTGCTGGAACCAGTATGTACAGTGACCACTGGCAACTGCGCTAGTGCTAGAACCACAAATGAGAATCACTGTCCTTCCTGAGGACACAGTCACTGAGGGATCC
Organism: Uropsilus gracilis; assembly: GCA_004024945.1. Lineage (NCBI taxonomy): Eukaryota > Metazoa > Chordata > Mammalia > Eulipotyphla > Talpidae > Uropsilus > Uropsilus gracilis. The sequence continues at coordinate 23,951 of PVHY01012657.1, read as the reverse complement.
TGAGTCACCACTGTTGGGAGGCAGGCTAAAATCAGTCAGGACTCATGCTGTGGATGAAGAAAACTTCATTTTACTGTTATCTGTCTTCAGAACACTGAAGACAGAATGGCATGATTGACCTGTGGTGGGCAGCAGTGTTCCCATTCCTCCAATATTAACCCTAAGTGACATTCCTTAAGAGATAACAGCAAATTAATGAGTGGCTCCCCTGCCCCCAGGCATCCCACAGGAACTAATGTTTTACTTAATCTGATTTTGCCTAAGCCACTTATTCCTCTTGTTTGACTAGTTGTAAACCCTATAAATAAGATTTGTGAGATGCAATAAACTTGATGGAAGGTGCATCAGTTCCAGCCTCTTTGGCTGAGTCAGTCTCTCTCATTATCCTTCCTCATTTCCTGAAGCCTGGTTCTTTACACACCACAGTCTGAGAACTGCACACTGAACTAAAGCACATCAGAAAGCAGAAAAATGATGGGAGAGATGCCTCCAGACGCCGGACTCTGAACCCTTCATGAATCTGGGCAGCCAGTTGAGAATGGGAAGCAGGAGAAGTATCCAGCTCATGATGAGGACTTTTCAAAGATCCCCTGAACTCACAGCTGGTGCTGGTGTTTGCTCCTTTATCTCTCTGAACTCCCCAGGGAAAGGGTGTGTTTGGTGGTATTTTATGCAAATATGAATCCATAGCACTGAGTCCAATTTTGGGTCCTCAGTCCAGTTTATAGCTTCACTGTCAGAAGGAGCCTGCGGTGTTTGGGTGTCTGACTTTGTCCCATGGGAGGAAGCACCTGCTGCCATCATCTCCAGAAGAGCAATCATGGGTACTGGGATCAGTCTCTTAGAACCATTTCAAAGAAACCTAGCCAGCTCTGAGAAGTCCCACAGCGCCCCCTGGTGACACACGCAAGAAGAGCGTCATCATGTGGGAAGTATGTGGAAAGAAGGTTGTTGCCCTCTTTTATTTTCAACATATAATTACACACGTAGCTTACATGCACACACCCACACTATTGTTAGCTATTGTTGTGCCCTGCAGGTATAGTCTCTTTCAAATTTCATCTTTGGCAATGTTTCCTTTTATCTTTTGTTTAAGTTTGTTTTTATGATCTCATTTTCAATTCTGAGTTTCCTTTTCTTCATTTGTACCAAGAGTGTATTTGTCATCAATGTGATTTTATGATTGTTGACTAAACATTTCTGTCACATATTGTCTATATCTGAGTCACCTCATCATAGTTGTCTGTAAGACAGTGATAGGTTTCTAACACAGCCTGGATTTTTTAATACTGTATTATGAGACTCTGGATCCATTTCTTCTAACAGTACTTACAACAGTGCTATCACTATCTGTGGATTTTGACCCACTCACTGACAATTGCAAGACCACTCTGGCTCAGGATGTACCAACAACAGAGCTTAGTGACAATGGGAAACTGGTAAATGAAAGAGTTTCTCAGGCCACAAATGGCCAGCTCTCTCATCCCAAGTAGTGTCCACAGCATCCAGTATCCAAGCAAAGGCTGAGATGATGCTGTCCCTTCTGCGAGGGCCTGGACCTGACAGCACACCAGTAGGCAGTGGACCAGGATCCAACTCACAGTGCCAGGTGGAGGTGCTCAGAGGTAGTGTTTCTGAAGTGACCCTAGAGCAGAATGGAACCCATTGTTCTTCAATATGTATTTATTAAGGTAACATTTGATTACAATGCTATTTAAGTGTCTGGTATCCACCTTTATCACTCCACTTCTATGTACACCACGCCTGACCATCATAATAGGGTTACTTTCCATTTATCAGAAACTACTGCCCCTTTTCTTTGTCAGCCACCTCTGAATGTCTTCCCTTCTGGTAACCACTGGGCTGTTACCTGTATTGGTGAGTTTTGTTTTGCTTTGTTTCTTTATATTGTTTTTCTAGTTTCTTTATGTTGCATTTATGATTGAAATCATTCAGTGTTTGTCTTATTACTCTGATTTTACTGATATTACTCAGATTGTCTTATTACTCTTATTACTTATTTTACTTATTTTACTCAAAGTCCATCTACATTGTCACAACTGGAAATTTTTCATGCTTTGCTGCCAATATTATGTCTTTACTTATATAGACAAAACATATACATATTTTACAAAACATACATAACATGTATATGTTCTACATATAACACATATGTTATATACATGTGTCACACCAACACATATATTTTATATATGACATGTATATGAAACATATGTGTTTGTGTATATATTTTATATGTGACACATATAAGACATACACATGTTTCATATAAATATACATGTTTTGTATATATAGCATTTCTCATATACATGTAACATAAATCACATCTTCCTTATGTATTCACCTGTAGATATACTATCAGGTAGTTTCAAATCTTGCTATTATAGATAACACAGTAAAGATGAAAAGATATGTATATCTCTTAGCTTTTTTAAAAAAAAAGATTAAATACCCAAAAGTGGATTAGTTCTATCTTATGCTATTTCTACTCCAAAGAAATATGCTTTTTTTGTGAAATGTCCATACAGTTTGCCTTTGAGGCTGTTCCAATTTTCATTCCTAACTAATAGTGTTGAGGATTCCCTTTTCCCTAGATCCCATCCCATATTACTAGACTGTTAATAATCCCAAGTCTAGCAGATGAATGGTGGTTTCTCTTTGTGATTTGGATTAGCATGCCCCTTATTTTCAGGGCAGGTGAACATTTTGTCATGTGACTATTGGTCATTCACAAGTCTTCTTTTGGTGAACTGTATGTTCAAATCCTCTCCCAATTAAAATCAGATTTTGTTTTTGTTGTTGATTTGTGAGTGTTCTTACCTTATATAGTACGCCCTTGTCAGAAATCAGATTTGTAGTTATTTTCTCCCATTTTTGTAGATTACCTCTTTGCTCTGATAATATGCTCTTTCACTGTGCAGAAGCTTTTGAGATCCCAGGTAGACCCATCTGTTTAATTTTCCTCTTCTTTCCCTTGTTGTTTGACTTGGATGACCAATGATACCACCACACCTGCTGTAGGGGGCACTTGTGGATGTTCTATGTGTTTTAGGGTTTCAGGTCTTACATTCAAGTATCTATTTTGGTTTAGTTTTGGAGTGAGGCTGCACAGCATCACAATCTTCAGATTCATTTCAGGTCAGTGAAAAAGTTGTGAGAAACAAGGAGACCACAGAGGCTGGCACGGTGGTAGATCCAGGGCCTGGTGTGTCATGTCAGGTTTCCTTCCAAGCTGCCCTAGGACAAGGTACTTGCACATGCAAAGTGCAGAGTGCAGAGAATGAATAGGCTCCCTGCCACCTCAAGGCTTTTAAATGTTCAGAAAGTGAGGAACATCAGGAGGAGATGAGTCCAGGTCAGGGTTCAGTCAAGCCAAGATTCTGCACCCTAATATGCATGGTCTTCTAGACTTCTCAGCCGCCCTCAGGGCAACTGTCCAGGGCTAAAGGAGGGACTTTTCATGCAATCACCCCCTCTGATCCCTGGACAGAACCTCCTGTTCAGGCCAGAGGAGGTGGAGCTCTTTGGTGGACCTGGCCCCTATCAGTGTCCCTACCTCCTCAGCAGGCTTAGGGAGCTGGAGAACAGAAGGGAGGCAGTATACGAGAGCTACTACTGAGAAAGGAATCCCTGCTCAGGCCAGAAGTTGACAAAGGTCCCTGGATAGGCTGAGGGATGTTCACTCTCAGGGGAAGCCACTGTGGCACTGCCTTTGTCAGGGTAGCAGGGTTTCAGTTGTCTCTGCTGCATCCAGTCAGCCTGTTCTGAGCTACCTGTCCCTCCACAATTGGGCCCAGATCTCAAGTCTGACTTGCAGAGTATGAGTGGGTATCATCTCCCAGCTGACACTCAGATCCTTTCCCAGAATTTCTTGCATTGTAACCTTTGTGCATGAACAAGTAGGGTGAGGAGGATGGGAGCCTTGGTGGAGATATGATCCAGGTCTGAGTCCTGATTCCTCAGCCAGGCATGAGCCCCCATGTTTTCTTATATGTCACCTAATCCTGAAGGTGAGAAGATGCCAAGCAAATCTGTCCCTGTTTGGAGATATTACAAATTCCTCCTTCTACTTAAGCTGGGATTAGTTGAATAAAGAAACTAGAAATGGTAGAATGTTTTACCTCAGGGAAGATGGGGAACCTGTCTATATTACAGGGGAGCGATCACAGCTGAACATCTAGGGGCCCAGGAGCAGAACCCTCCCCCCCACAGTATACCCTGATTCAGGAGTCATGGAGATGCTAAGCCATTGGTGGTGCTCAGGGTTCCACCATCCCCAGTCAGCACCCCTCCCATCCCAAAGCCAGAACCAAGATGTCTGCACCACTGCCAAAGCTCACTGTGCATATATATATATATATACGCAGGTAACTACCAAGATGGCCCAAATCAGGCTGAGTGACTATGTGTTATTGGAGGTAGTGATTGTAATGGGGTGAATTGGGCTATGAATGGAGGAAATAAAGGCCACACCTCTGTCTTCTCCAGAAAGGTCCCAAGGGGGGCAGTCTGAGCACTCCTCACGTGACTGAGGCCCAGCTGCTCAGGTGGGCAGAAGGGGGGACCCTGGGGTGCCATCCACATTTCATTATCAGAAGTCACCACACAAAGCAAGTGCTGAGGAAGCCAATTAGTGGAGTATAATATTAGGGTTAATTATTCATTGATCATCAATAAATGTCATGAAGTATTGAAATGAGACATGAAAAAGAATAGAAACAGGAGTGCTAGAATTTTAAGAAACCTATTTCTCTTCTTGCAGAAATTCCATCTCACTCAAACTAAGAGGCATCTGCTTGTAAAGCTACAAGCCTGAATTTCCTGCTGCAACCTGCAACATTCACACAGACCAGGGCACCGAGTCAGAATTTTGTGGGGTATGCTACTACCCCCTCTTTTCACAGCCTCTGGGTCCTCACCTGTGCCAGCCCAGGCAGCACAGTGGGCACCCCCGTGGGGCTCAGGGGCTGATGAGAACCTCACAAACTTTTGCAAGAATGTCCAGCTCTGTGGCCAACTGAAGGGTTTCTCCCTTTGAGTCCGCAGTGTCTGCATGACTGGATTCACCTCCAGACTCCACATTTGGAGGGTGACATGGTGGGGTCAGAGGAAAGCTCAGTGGGCATCTCTGGTCAGGATGAGGTGAGCTCTATTCCTTTTCATGACTACCCTGAGCCCAGGTGTGTTCTCCTTGCCCTGGAGGCATTCCTCCAACCAGGGAGAGGAGGTGAGTATCTGCATCAGTGCTATAGACAATCACCTGGCACGTGGAGGTATTCTGCTCTTTGTTCTTGATGTGTATAATATTTGAAAGATGACAGTTGTCAATCAAGATTTTTTCCAGATGCAAACTGTTCGCTTTAAGTTCCCTGCCTGATCAATAAGTCATGATAATTGGAGGAGGGGGTAGGAGTTGAGTAGAAGGAAAGGGGAAGGCCAGGAGTCAGGGAAAATTAGAAGTCTCTGCTCCTAGAACAGGCAGAGTGAATGAACTCAGCAGCTGGTTGGTGTCACACTTGAAATGATTCACTTAATGACTTAATTTAAGCCTCCTGCAACCCTGAGGCGACAATACACTTTGTTCCAATCAAAGGTGAGGAATTAACAAGTTAGGCCTCCCTGGAGATGGAAGCTAACGCTGGGGCATCAAGGGGATGGGGATGGGACTGGGACCCAGGTCTCTACTGACGTGGACAGGCCCAGTTCCCATGCACTGACAAAGGAACAGCGAGCTCCAAGCCAAGATGTTCACAGCTGCTTGGTTCCCTGCGGAGCTGTGGCTGAGGTGCCTGAGCCCTCTTTTATCCTCTCCCAACTGGACTCTCAGAAGAGGGACTGCTCATGAAAATGTGCCACCCACTGCCCCTCCCCAGAACACTCTCAGCATCTGGGTCCTCTGATCGGATAGGGTGTGACACACTAGTTTACCCCATGTTTGAGCCCCGGAGGAGGCAACTGGCAGAAACAAACACACACACAAACACTTGGTAGAGCACATGGCCAAATTGAGAGCAGAGAATAGGGCTTCTGAGTGCTCACAAGAAAAAGCCAAGGGCCCAGTCCTGGACCTCTCAGTGAAAGGCATCTAGCTGTACGTATGTTCCTGTCCTGCATTAACTCCCAAGAGGATCTCACAGCGCCCCCTGCTGGTCTACAAGAGACCCTTCTTTCCTGAACTACACCTCTGCCCTCAACCTCAGGATTTAATAGACTCCTATGTATCCAGATACAGTGGGTACCAGCCTGGTGTTCTCACTGAGTTGGCCTTGAAGGTAGATTGAGGGGTTAGTGAGGAGACTGATGCAGGTGAGCGAGAGGACTGCCATGGAGCTAAGGACACTCCTGCACAGAAATCAGGGAATATCTGCTGTGCTGGGCTCGGAGGAGATAAGCTGCTCCTGAGCTAAGAGAGAGCAAGTCCCAGCAGAGGAGGACACAGAATGTGTGGTGCTGAGCAGAGCTGATAGGAGATGCACGAACCCTCAAGATGTGGATGGAAGTGGGGAACAGGGTCTGGAGGCTAAAAGGGATGATTGTGTGGTCTCATGAACATGCGCTGTGTGTGCTGGGTCAGTATAAACTGCAGGGGCTCTGTCAGTGCTGCACAGGACAGTGTGTTGTACAGAAAGCTCCAGGATCCCAGCAAGAGTTTTCTGCAAAAGGAAGATTGGAGTGACTGCAAGATGACAGGAGAGGACTCAGGGAAGGGTTAAGGTGTAACCTGCCTAAAGACTAGGGGTGACAGGGGGGTGACTAATACCATGCTGTGCTTTAAAATGCAGCTGTTCTACAATATTCTAGCTAAAGGCAGGTCAAGGCTTGTCACTTACTTGATCTTTCTAATCTATTAAGACACCTTGTGACTTTCTTGGAAGTGGTCAGTTACTGGCTCTCCAAGGGGAAATTTTGGGGGAGGGGAGAAATCCAAGGACATAAGCAAATAAGAAATGATGTACCATAAGAAACACAATGTACCATAATTCCTCCTTATCACAGAATATTTGCCTGCCTGACTCAATTTTCAATTGATATCACCACTCTGATACTCTCTAGTGAATGATCTTCTATGTAAAATCACCAGTTATAAGTTATGATATGACATAATATGACTTGTGTTGTAATTCTCAGCAGACACATTGTTCACCCACCTGGTGTTCAGCTCCCCAAGGCTGATCCTCAGTCTGGTACCCACCTCTGTTCCTGAGGATATGTGCTCTCTATTCCTGGTCCTGGCCAAGCCATGGTGGCTGCAACTGTGCCCATAACTCTGGGGCACAGAGAGCCCAAAACACACCCCATGAGGTGGCATATCCTCTGTCAACTCCCTCCCCTCCCTATATGGCTCCCAAGGCTCCATGACCCCAGACCCCTAACTTACCTTTTCCCAATGACTGTGGGACTCCCTCCCTTGTGAGGACCATTCTAAGAGGCTTCAGGCCCCAGGGGACTTTCTGCCCATATACCCATATGCATACTGTGTTCAACCTAGGGATACCACAATAATTGCATGAAATTTCCCTTCTTGGAAAATTTCTTCTTCCCTCTCCCCCTATCTCCCATTTGTCATTGATCCAACCATTTAGCATGACGGCTCATGATACTGATGCTACATTTCTTGTCATAACTTTACACTATGCAAGGATTTGTTTGCAGCCTTGCCCACTGGGAACCCTTTATACTGGCCCACATGCTCCTGACAGGTCCTTGACAACACATGTGCACATGGGAGTAGCTGTGTTTGTTGAGTGTTTTATTACACAGAACTCCAGCTTTGTTTCCAGTCATCACATGTGCTGCATCACAGTCAGCCTCATCCACAGGTTGTGGCCCAGAGATCGGCTGGCGCCCCACACTGGCCAAGTTATCTTTGACTCCATAGAAGCATCTGGGGATCCCGGAGCCCAACTGATTTTAGTCTGAGTAGTGACACAGGATATTGTGGGGAGGGCTCCCTACCTTCTAACAGTATATCCTATAGATCCCAGCACTAAAGATACTACTCAGGATGCATGTGAGTGACTGTTGCTCCTGCTGGAAGAGAGAATGGGTTGCTAGAGTAGAAAGGTACCACCATGCCCAGCCAGTCTCACCTTCTTCTCTCAGTGGTTCCTAAACACTGCTTGTCCTACCCAAGTGGTGAGTGTATTCAGACCCCAGTAATGCAGACCTTACCCTATCCTCTGCTGGGGACTCTCCAAAGGGTCAGGCTTTTTGAAGACATCTCAGCCCCTATTCCCAACCCTGCTTAGATCAGGGCTGGGGCCTACCAATCCCCTCTCCCAGTTCAGGCCCCTGGGGGATCTGCCTGCCCCCCGCCCCGATAAGGGAGGTCAGGTCCCTCAGTGGCATAGGACTCACCATATCGCACCCACTCCAGCAGTCCAGGCTGCTGTGGAGTTGTATTGGGACCCTCTCCTGGGCCCAGGTAGTCTGAGGGGCTTTTAACTCTCTCCTCCAACTCAACTGGTACTAGGGTTGCGCTTGGAAGTAGAATCTACTAATCTCCCCTCCCTAACCCAAGATCAGCAGAAGTACCTGGCCCCCACCTTCTGCCCATATGGAAGCAGAGGCCAGTTTCCCCAGTCTGAGATCCCTGTACCCAAGGCCCTGAGACCCTGAGATACCAGTGACACAGGATTCAGCCTACACACCCACCCCCACCAGCTGCCTAGGTCTAGGCTATACCTATAGCTGTGGTGTCCTGGAGCTCTTCTCCAAGAGCCTGAGCCATCCAAAAGGCTCATTAGTTTCAATTTAATGGGGAAAAATGAATATTTAACAGCCAGAAAGCATCCAGCCCTAGCCTGAGTAGGACCAGAATTCTATCTCTAAGGAGACCCCTCATCTAGGATGTGCTACTGGGCAGAGGTAGGGAGGGACCTGCACCCTAGGAGGTCCCTGGAGGAGACAGGAACAGGACGGCAGCAGAAAAGCAGCAGAACACCAGACTGAGTCTCAATGTCACCTGGAGCTACTGCTATTGGTATAAGAGAAATGAGTTTGTGTCTCACTTCCCCATAGACATGAAGCACTGTGAGACTATTGAGACTGTTGTCCCAATTTAAGCAGTAATAATCAGCCTCGTCCTCATGCTGGAGCCCATTGATGGTCAGGGTGGCTGAGCTGCCAGACTTGGAGCCAGAGAATCGATCAGGAATTCCTGAGGGTCGTTTGCTATTCTCATAGATCAGGAGTTTGGGGGTTGTTCCTGAGATCTGTTGGTACCAGGATGTATAATAACCACCAACGTTGGAACTGGAACTGCTTCCAGCACAGGAGATGGTGACCCTCTCGCCCAGGTTCCCAGATACTGAGCTTGGCTGAGTCAGCACAGACTGGGCCCAGGATCCTGGAAGGGGAAGAGACACAAAGATCATGTTGCTGGGGTCATAGACAAGAATAGGAGGCAAACTGCATTCAACTCCCAGCCCCTTCCCTTTTCCCCCTAGCCAATTACCTGTGCAGAGAGAGAAGAGCATGAGGAAAAGAGGGGAACAGGCCATGTTGATCATATTCCCCCAGTCCCGCAGATGCACTGGCCTGACCCAGACCTCCTTTTTATCCCCATCCTCTACCACAGAAGGAGCTGTCCATGCAAATGGGGTTCCATTCAGGGCCTGCCCAGTCTCTCTAACACACTGGTGCTGGAGCTCAGCTCACACTCCCTTATTATGGAGGAGGGGAGCTTACTTCTCCTCTTGAGAGACCCCTGGGGGGAAGCAGCTGCTGGTACCACATACAGGTTCCTGTTCCGGGGATTGTGCCAGGCCTGAGAGGACACAGCTGCTGAATCCTCACCTGGGAGCCAAGGCCAGGCCCCTAGATAAGGCCCATCTGTATAAATGTCCTCAGAGCTGCAATGTAAGGTCCACAATGCAGTTCACAGTGTCCCCTGCTGGTCACAAGTACACACTTTCCATGGCCCAAAGCCCTAGGAGCCCAGCTGGTGTCTGCTTCCCAGGGTTTGACTGTTAGACTGTGTGGCCCACGGTGCTGCTCAGTCACTGAGGCATTCTCATTTTCTGTAGAGTCCTGATGTGTGGAGCCGCACATATGCATATATGACCACTTACATTTTCTGTGCCCAGAGCAGGAGCTGCAAATTTCTTATTCCCACATTGCTATGCAATTCAGAGTGTGGATACATTTCCAGTATCCCAAAGTTCATAAGGAATTAAAGAAAAAGATTCCCTTAGTCTTCTATAAGTTAATCTGCATCTTAGTGTTCTATTTTTATAACGGCCTTACTATTTTGCAAAGTGAAGGAAGAACAACAAATTTATTTTTGATGATGCGCAATTTAGAGTTTTTGAACACTGTACTATTGGTGTCTTGTCCAAAAACATTTACCAAAATATTTACAAACATTTTCACCCATTTTTCAAAAACTCGTTTTTATTTAGTTCTTTGATCTAGTTTAGTGAATATTTCATAAGGTGTGAGGTTTAGTTGGTAGTCACTAACCCAATCGATATCTGTCACCTTTTGTGTAGAAGACTGTCCTTCTCAGGAAGGTTTTTACAACGTCATGAACAACTATCCACAATTCAATGCATCTTTTTCTGCATTCTTAGTTCTGCTACTGACCTCTGTGTTTCTCTCTCTTCATCCAAACCACTGTCATATTCACATTGAAATCCTTACATCTTTCTGTCAATTAGGAATAAATGACATCTTCACTCCACTGAGTCTTCTCTCCAGGAACAGATCCTGTCTCCACTGATATGATCATTTAGATGGCTTTTACTCCACCATCTTGTTTCCACCATAGAGATGAGAGTGGGTGAAAACAGGGTACAAAACTAAGCAGGAAAGGAGGCAATATCTATATGGATCACTCTCTGTGTACTACCAACTGTGCACACAATCACAGGACTACTCAAAACAAATAACATCAGGGAGAAAACCAAGAGTCTGAGACCACAAGTGTCCAGTTATCTTACCCAGTCACTGTCAAGTTACAAAATCCCAATAATGCTTCCAAGATGGCATCTTCACCTCTACTGAGCAAAACAAGTGTTTTTAAAAAAAGAAGCATGTGTCTCAGATGGCACCTTCTCACCACTTCAAACCTGAAGCAAGCATTTTACACAAAGTCTAATTTCCAACATATTGAACTCCTCCTTCCCTGAGAGGTACAGACTCCAAGTTTCCAGCAATCTCCTCTACTTCTTAGGAGGTACAGAGGTTCCAACTTTCCTGCCTACACGATGTAGGGTAAGTGAGTTTAGTCAGGTCTTTTCCTCCATTAACCTGTAACCAGCACCTGGTGTACTGCGTCTTCCCCAAGATTGTGTGATCTAGTAGGTGTGGGCGTGTATAAGTGTGCACAACTGGTCCTAGAGGAGAGGGGATAAAGTGGAACAGAGGGAATACAAGAGCATGAGCACAGGATGAGAGAGTCCAAGATTGTAACAGGGAGAGAGTGCCCAGAGAAAGAGTGTGAAGATTCCTAAGGGTCTGGTTGGCTTGCCTTATTCCCAGTCCACCTGGCTCTGGTCCTAGCCTCCCTTGGCCCTGCCCTATCCTGCCTGATGTGTCTGTGTAGCTGCTAGAACCAATAAAGAACCTATCCATACTGGTGAGCCTGAAGCCTAATGCTTGCTGTGAAATTTGGTGAGGATGACTGGTTGCATTGAAATTGGTGAGAAGGGTGGGATGGTTACCCAACACCAACTACTGGGATAGTTGGCAGAATGGTTGAACCCAGGAAGGGCAGATAGAACTAGTGGCATAGCTGGCAGGAAGATTCAACACAGACAATTGGTGAGAGCTGGCAGGATTGGACACAGAGAAACAGCTCTACAAATGAAGTGATGAATGGTGCTGGAAAAGCTGCCAGAGCACAGGAGGTGGACAAGGTCCAGGAGCTGCAGGTCAGACCTCAGTGGAGGAGACAGCCTTGAGGACTAGCTGATGCCTCCTGAGACAGCAGACTCATCAAGGAAGGACCCCAGCCTTCATGCGCAACTCGCTTGTGGTAACACAGGCAGAGGTGATGGTCTTGGATGACTCCACCAGAAGGCTTTGGAAGGTTGGCTTTTATGTTTCTTGGGACCCTAGGGGTGGATGGAATCCTTTGTAAATCCCAGGAGATGAGAATCAAGTGGTAGCCAGTGGGTCTCAGAGGCTAAAGCAGCCTTGTGAATGGTCTGGTGTCACTTGAGCCACAGTGGGTGGCTGTGCTCTGCTAGTCAGGGGGCTGCTTGGTACAACCTGGGATGGCAACATACACTGAGAGTAGGAGAGTGGGGGCAGGTGTGAGTGCAGCCCCGAGCTGTCTCAGGGAGAAGCCTTTGCTAAGTCCTAAGCGCCATGTTCGAGATGTGTAAAAAGCCAAGTTAGAGAAGGCAGGTAGCTGGTGTCAGGTTCAGGAAAGCCCTGAGTGGTTGTTAAGCAGCCAGAGAGGATGCTAGATTGGGCAGCCTACACTCACCTGTGAGTGATAGCTTGTTCACCTCTGAAACAGGTGAGATGCTGAGGAATCCCACCTTGGGGGACTATAGGGATCATGGCTTGTGGTGAAGAACATGGTGAGAGAGGGGCCCAGAGAGAGGCTGCATGTGGAGACTCTTGTCCATGGGGCCTCAACCCACATGCCCATGCAGAGGATTGGCCTAGTGCAGGCCTGCATGTAACCCTGGGTTCTTGGAGGCCGAGTATCGGTGGGACAGCAGTGGAGTGCCCCTGCACACTGAGAGAAGTGTAGGTCACCAGTCAGGTGCATTCTGAAAGAGGTTGTAGTAAGTGGTTTGTGCTAAAGCTCACATAGCTGGAGAAGGCCAGGAAGCTTGATGTCTCCTGGTGAAGACAGTAGATGCCATGAGTGACAGAGTAGTTTTCCGCAGAAGGCAGCAGTGCCAGCTCAGTAGCAGATGTATAGTCTACCAGATGCTAAACTTTATTGTTCTTTCACCTCTGTGTTGGGATTCCCAGGCACCACATGGACTAGGTTTACCTGTCTACAGTAACACTGTTCACCTTTGCTTATCATGGCTACAGTTTTCCACATATCCAAGGGAAACATGCAGAAGTAGAAAAATGCATGGATTTTGTGGTGACAAGGGAAATAGCCGAGAGGATGATTTTTGGGTAACATATAGACAGGCATTTTCCTCCATTATCCTATAAAACCAGCCCCTGTACTACTGCATCTTCCCAATATTTTGCTGTTCAGTGTGAGCGTGCATGTGTAACTCACACCTGGGCCTTGGAGGGAAAGGCTAGAGGGGCACAGAGAGAATATTTGAGCATAAGAGAGCACAAAGAGAATGCCATAGAGAGAGCCTCAAGAAAGAGTGTAGATTCCTGGGGGTCTGGGGGCTTGCCTGCCTCCTGGCCCCTCCGTCCACCTGGCCCTGGCCCTAGCCTGCCTGGTGTGTCTGTATAAATGCTTAAATTAATAAAGAACACATGCAGATTCTGATGCTGCCCCTACAATTGGTGGTGAGGTTGGGATGGGTGCATGACATACAGATTCCAAGTTTTCCAGCAAGCTATCCACTGGTTTTCAGATGTCCAAATTTCTGTTTTCAAACAAAAGGCCCATACATTAGTTTTTTATAACCTTTCATCTTCCCCAGGGTGGCCAAATCTGGGATGCCAACCAAAATCAGGCTGATGGCTGTTCTGGAAGCATGAAGCCAGTGATGCTGTACTCCCCTTTTGCTGATTTTGCAAGCCTTTTTATCCACTTCTGCCAGACTCCACCCACAGTGCTTCCTACCTTGCTTGCCCACAAGGTGTGTTTTATCTGGGAAGTTTCTCCTTATTGGCTGCACCTACTATACACCCTGTTCCCACCTGCCACTGGTTACTGTTGGGCCGTACTACATCAGATAAACACACTCCTAAATATTTCAGTGAGGCAGATGTTAACTGTTGCTGTAATTTAGTTTCTGTGATGAGAGGGAGGAGTTCACAGAGACCAAGGGGAGGAGAGAAAAGGCAGCTTTATTGAGTACTCCAGAAAGAAGAAGGGGGCAAGAAGAGAGAGTGATCTGAATTTGCTGAACTTTCTACATTTAAGGTTCTGCCACCACTGGCTTTTATCTGAAATCAGGGCAGGTCAAGCCCTGCTTCCCTTTAGAGTTTACATCAACTTTGAATAACCATAGTGTGGTTTTGGCCCCATGTCAGTAACGGTCACTTGGCTCCCTCTTCTCCTATAGGTTTGAAGACCAGGTGTTCGTGTAAGGCCTCAGTTTAGCCAGTCGCTGGCTAAATCCCTCCTCCTGGTCTGCTGTGCAAGGAACTAGGGCTCTCCTTCAGTCCTGCACACCCAAGAATTTTATTTATTGTTTGGTGCTATATACACATCTAACCATGTTTCTAATATTTACTCATGCATCACATAACCTTCTTAAAATCACTTCTGATTCTTGGGGTTCATATATATTAGTAGTTTCTATATATATTCTATAGTGTCAGATACCTGTGGGTGTGCAGGCATCTCTGGGCTGGGTTACTCTCTATTGAGCATTTTTATCCATATTACCTGAGAGGAAAGGATAAAAGGGTGGCATCATTGAAGGGTTGAGGAGAAATAGAGAGAGAGAGAGCAAGAGCAGAGAAAGAGTGTGAAGATTCCAGTATGTGGGGGGGGGGGGCTCAAGTGCCTCTTGTTCCCCAGGTTGGCCCTGCCTTTCCCTGCCTGGTGTATCAGTGTATCTGCTAGAACCATTAAAGTGCTTATGAGATTGGTGCTCTTGATGCTTACATTAAAACTGGGGTCACCAATAAGCTTCTTGTCTGACTCACTGAATAGAAAATGGGAGCACAGGCATTGTGACCTTGAAGCTCCTCTAGGTACAGTGAGTGTGCGTTCAGTTCACTTTAACTTGAAAAGAGTTCAGGACCAGACCCCTGAATAAGCTGAGGTTTCTGTCCCACTTCCCCATCCCTGTCTGTCACTGTGAGAAAAATCACTGTCCCAGATAATACAGTAAAAATCAGCCTCGTCCTTGGTCTGTGGCCCCGAGGTGAACAGGAGGCACATTGGCCAAAGAATCCTTGACTCCAGAGAAGTGGCTGGGGACACAGGAGGCCTGGCCCTTACTTGAATCTGAGTAGTATTACAGGAGGTACCAGGGAGGGCTCCCTGGCTTCTGCTGGTACCAGTATATGTAGTAACCACCAACACTGATGTCACTGCTGTTGCTCCAGAAAAAGACAGGGAGGGCAGCTTAGTCTGCACAGACTGGAAGGAGGAGGAGGAGGAGAAGTGGAGAGGAAGAGGAGGAGGAGGAGGAGGAGGAGGAAAGGGAGGAGAAAGAAGAAGAAGAGAAAGAGGAAGAGGAGGAGGAAGAGGAAGAGGAAGAAGTAGTAGTAGTAGTAGTAGTAGAAGAAGAAGAAGAAGAAGAAGAAGAAGAAGAAGAAGAAGAAGAAGAAGAAGAAGAAGAAGAAGAAGAAGAAGAAGAAGAAGAAGAAGAAGAAGAAGACAATGACGACGACGACAATAGAAAGGACAGCTAAGTCTGCACAGGTTGGAAGAGGGAACGTGTAAACAGAAACATCAGAATGAACTGGGCAAACAGGAGGCAGCTGCTGATGAAGCTGAAGCTTGATTCAGGTGAGGGACCCCAAGGTGTCTGAGACCTGAGCCCACCTGTGCAGTGAGAGGAGCAAGAGGAGAACCAGGCCATGGTGCTCACAACCCCTCTGCCCTGCAATTGGCTGGGCTGCCCCACGCCTCCTTTTCTTCCACACCCTCTGACATAGGAGGGGGTTGTTCATGTAAATGGGGTACAAGCTGTGACTGCCCAGACTCTCCTTGAGCTTAGCTCACAGCCAGAAGAAGGAAGAAGATTTGCTTCACCCCTGGGAAATGCCTAGGCTGAAGCATCTGAAAATACCACAGAAAGGTCCCTGCTCAGTGGACATTTTTAGATTAGAGAGGGCACAGCTGCTAAGACCTCATCAGGAATCCAGGGACCAGGCCCCAAAGCCCATTTTTCTTTTTGTGAATGATCTTCACAGAGCTACTGTTGGGCCCATAGGACCATCCCACAGTACCCTCTGCTGGTCTCAGGCACATGCTCACCCTGGCTCTGAATCCTGACAGCCCAACTGGTGTCTCACCACCAGGTCTCTGTCTCTAGTCATACCTCATTGATCTGATCCCAGGTGCTGAGGTTACAATACACTGTTACTATAGTTTCTACTCCCCAGAGTCCTGCACATACAATGAAATGTGATCCAAATGTGCATCAAGGCAGGAACCACAGAGGACAGGCAATTAATTGAGCAGGAAAGATGATAATGACTGCTCAGGTAAGATGCCCAGAAGCAGGATTTACTCAATGGCATCCTCAAAACAACAAAATTAAGCAAATACTTTAAATGTCCTCTGATGCACTTAATTGTATGTGTAGATACCATGATTTAGTGGTTTTCTAAAATAGCATACAGGTAGATTTCATACTCTTTAGTAAACACTGTGACTTTTATAGATGCATGAAATGGGTCTTTATAATTAAACTTGTAGTCTTGCCACCTGTGTATATATTTCTGTTAGGATGTTGTCTCATATCTCATATAACTGGTTTGTATTTTCACCAAAGTGTTCCCCTTGTATTTTCTTACTGATTGTCTTTCCTCCAGTATAATTCCTCCACACCCTGTAAAGTCAATGTGACCTAGTTACTGAGTTCCCCTCTAGTTTGAGTTCTGTGTCTCTGTCTGTGTAACAGATGGGGGAGTAGCACAGAGAGCTGGCAATCCTGCCTATGTCTAGTGAGAATCCTAAGATATAAAGTCAAAGGTGTCTAGTAGCTGCCAGCCTAGCCTTTTATTGAGTGGATCTCAAGTGGTCTGATATTTGTCCAGCAGGACCCTTGGAACATGTCTATAACTATCTGTCACAGCTTTGAAAGGCGGGGCTATTGACCTGTGATGTTTGGAGAACAGGATGCTTCTAAATATCTTTCTTGAACATGGCACCCCACCCCCACCTCTTGAAAGAATGGTCCCCCACTCTCAGTAGTGTGGAGATGAAATAAATTTTCATCAAGTGATTGCAGAGAAATAGGAAATTATCCTTCAAGTGTAAGAGTGTGTCTGTAACAGGGAGATAGAAAAATGATTAGACACTCAACGCAGAACCTGAAACAATCATTGGAGAAGGAGGCATAGGGAAGAACAACGCCCCCTGGAAGGTGTGGTTGAGGGCAGACCCAGGACAGTGAGGCTCTGGGGAGTTTCGGTCTCACTTCCCCGTGGGTCTGGAGCACTGTGCTTATAGTTGCCATAACCAGACTGACAGTAGTAATCAGCCTCATCCTCGGGCTGCAGCCCAGAGATGGTCAGGGTGGCAGTATTGGAGGAGCTGTCAGTGGAGCCAGAGAACCGATCCGGAATGCCTGAGGGTCTTTGGTTATATTTATAGATCACGGTGCTGGGGGCGCTGCCCAGGTGTTGTTGGTACCAGTGTACATAGTTGCTTCCAATGTTGCCGCTGCTGCGCTTGCAGGAGATGGTGACCTTCTGCCCCACAGACCCCGACACTGATTGTGGCTGAGTCAGCTCAAACTGGGCCCAAGAGCCTGCAAGGAGGGAGCAACACAGAAATCAGTGATGTCAGAAATGATCTCCCAGGAATGATGATAAAGTTGTCAGCCCATCTCAGGTGACAACTGGTGCCATTTCTGAATGTCAAGAGAGCATCACCTGTGCAGTAAACAAGGAGGGTGAGAAGTAGAGGAGCCCAGGCCATGGTGAGACCTTCTCAGAATCTACTACCTGAACCCCAAGGCAAATCTCAGCCCACTTGGCCTTCCTATATGCCACCCCAGCCCAGATCCTATGGGGGAAGTCCTTATGCAAATCTTCCCCTTCCTCAAGGTTATGCAGCTCCGCCTTCAATTAATACTACTGAGGAAAATGTCTGGAGGAAGCAAGAGGCCTTCACCACAAGAGTTATAAATGAAAGCTTGTAAAATGCAGAGACAGGAGCAAGGAGAAGCCAAAACTGCAAATGTAATTAGCACTCATGCAAGGTATTTTAAATTTTGTAACCATCATGCACCAGGAGCCCGGTAGTTTGAGTCTTTTGTCTTAATTCCCCATGTGTCTCTGTGACACAATGTGCCTGAACAAAGAGTGATTGTCATCTCACTGTGGGTGTAGATATGGGTGTGGAGATACATCTAGGTACCTCAGAGTCCTGGGACTCATTGTGCTGGGATTGTGAACAGGGGGTACCCAGGAGGGTCTCTGACTTCTGCTGCTGCCAGTGCAGCAGTCACCACCAATCCTGAATTCACTGCCAGGTGTAAGTAGGTGTGGTAGATGCTCTAGCAGCTGCAGGGAGGGCAGGAACTGAGTCAGCACAGGCTGAGATAGAGAACCTGCAGACACATAACAGTCAGTGGCGATGGGCAGGAGTCAGGAAAACAGTTCTTCAGGTGGCTGAGCAGAAAGGATTGCAGGTATGTGGGGAAGCCAGGATCTCTTAGGTCTGTGCTCATCTGTGGAGTGAGAGAGGAGCACAGGAGAAGAGGCTTCCAGGCCATGGTGCTCACAGCCCCTGAGCCCCACATGGGGGCTGGGCTGCCCAGGGTCTCATTTTTCCCCATCCTCTGCTATAGGGAGGACTGTCAATGCAAATGGGGTTCAAGCAGCAACTGCCCAGCCCCTCCCTGAGCTCTGGTTCTGGAGCTCAGCTCACAAGCCTTTCTGAGTAGGAGGTTTGATTCATCCCTTGGGAGAGCCCTGGGAGGAAACACCTGATGCCCCTACATGCAGGTCCCTACTCAGGCGACTGTGGCAGGCCAAGATACACACCCCATCCAAGTCTTTGACCAGGCACATGTGTAGAAAGTAAATTATTCTCATCTCACAGCTGTGTGGGCCCCACAGGGCTGTCTCACATTGCCCCCAGCTGGTCACAAGGCACACACGTGCTGGACACAAAGCCTGGGAGTCCAGCTTCTGTCTGCAGATAATAAGGTGCCTTTGTCTACACATACCCCCAGGGTTTAACTCTGAGACTGTGTGGCTCACAGGGTGCTGCACAGGGTCACTGTGTCTTTTCTCAGTTCCAGTGGAGGCCTGGTCAATGGAGATGCAGGTGTGTGAGCATCATAATCTTTCATTGGTATGCAATTTAGAACTTGGATACATTTTCAATACCCTAAAACCCATAAGCAATGCATTCCAGCTTTTGTCATACAAATTGATTTGTATCTAAATCTTCTGTTTTTAGATATTTTAATCATTTTCCTAATTCAAGGAGAAAAAGTCACTGAAATCCAGCAGGGAGAATCCAGGGAATCCAAACCTACTTATTCCTTGATCCTGGGTTGCAGCATTGTGAGCAGATGCATTGCTACTGGTAACGCTCCCAATCTATGCTAACAGTCCAAGTGAGCAGGTCAGCCTCCTGAAACTGTCCCCCGGGCCCCTGTACCAATCTAGAAATGTGAGCTCACTTTGAGAAAACTAGACAGTTTGTTATCATCCAGGTCAAGTTCTAGGGGCAAATTTTTTTTTTTTAGTTTATTGCATTATTTTTGGATTCCATACAATGTATGCTTGTTGATCCCTTTGGGAATGACCCCTAACCCCCAACACCCTCCCCACCCTCCCACCACCTGATCCCCTGCTCCTGTCATGCACCATCCTTTCTTATTGCTCTTTGTTCATGTTTGGCCCTTTGGTCTCTTTTCTGGAGCAATGTCCTTTTCCTGATGAGGATCTGCTTTCTTGGAACATGGTGGACTGTGTTACTTAGATTTCTTTTTTTTTTAATATGGTGTATTTTATTTTTTATTTATTTTTTTTAATTCATTTTATTGATTTGTCACAATTGTGAATTAATTGATCCTTTTTTTTTTAAGATTTCTAATCTTAATTTTACATCTGGCAGCCAATCTGGGTTTGTTTGACATGAATCAATGCCTCTTTCTTCTAATCTGCTGCCCCTTCATTGCGTTTTCTGTTTCATTTTGCTTCTTATTTGCCTTGTGGTTCAGGCATCAGATTGCAAGATAAATGTAAAATCCCAGTTACCCCACCATTGTTCAAATTCTGTCCTTTAGCCTGAGTATCTCATCAAATGTCCAATTAATCAGAGTTCATCAGCAGCATGTGTTACAAATACCAGACATCCTTCATTGGCATGTTCCAGCTTTTCCAAGCAGGTAGTCAAGAGCATGATGTTGTCTTCTTCTTGTGGCACCTTCTTCGCTTTAAGCAGTAAAAAGAAACTCCAAAATACAGAAACCAACAGCAGATCCAATTTAGGCCTCCTCATAACCTCACCAAAATCATTAGATTCAGTTTAGTACACACACTCAGCGTATGGATGCTAAAGCCATGAGTTTAACAGGCTTGGGCCCATGGTCTGGCTGGCTGCTCTGGCCATGTGGTCCAGAGCACATTCTTCTCCCCCAGAATGTTAACCCCCAAATTGCTGCTCCAAAATGGCTGACCCCCATCTTTTTGTTCTGAACTATATTTGTATCATTTTCCCCACCAAGATAGGACTCAAGGGGGCATCCTGCCAATCAGGGCTCAACACAAATAACTTTGTTTTCCTTCCTCATTCTCTCTTCTTTCTGAAAGGAAGTTCTAATGAAGATAATCACCATATCTTAGCATGTTTGAAATTTACAAATCTCAAGCTACAGGATGGTAACCCCATTTTCCTAGCCATTATCAATATATGTATCAGTTGTGCTAATGTCAAGTACCAAACCAGGCCATTGTCAATATATGTTAATGGCAAGACCCCTCCAACAAAAATGAACATGAAAAACCCAGTTACCCTCACCACATGTCCAAAACTGTCTTTTAGTCCATGATCACCTATCCACATGTCCAATTAAAGTCCACAAGCACATTTTCCAAAAACAGGGCATTTCTCTTTTCTCCTTTGGCATCTGTTTCAGCTTCCTCCAAACACATAGTCCAAGACAAGGTGTTCTTCTTTTCTTTTATCATCCATCTCAACCTTAGGTAGTAGAACAACTCCAGGATAATACAAGAAATAGCACCAGGTCCGTCTTCTCAGGCCTCATTCACAGTCTTTCCAAAAAATTCTGAATCAAACTAGACAAAGCAAACTTCAACACAAAGTTCAAATCTACAAACTCTTTAGAATCCTTCAGTACATCATCAACTTATGCATACTATGGCTCCTGAGTTACCAGCCCAGGCCTAGCCCCATCCAACTTGGATTTCATGGCCCAGCCTTCATACTCTTCCAAAAATGATCAATCCTTTGTTTCTCTCCTAAGTCCCTTTTTTATATCTCTCTCCTTGTTTCCCCTTCCTTTTGGGAGCAGAGCCTTGACAATCATTTCAAATTGCAAAAGCCTTGCTTTTCTATTCTTCCCCTTCTAACCTTCTGAAAGAAAACTATGAATGCTAATGAAGGGTCAACCTAAGCTGTGTTCATCTGGGCCTTGAAACAATGAACAAGAAAGTCAAATCTCCATAATATTGCCAAGTTCTTTTTGAAATTTACAATTCTAAAATGAAAGGAAAGTATCTCATATTTCCTAGCTACACAATGTTACTATCAATGCATAACATCAACTATGTTAATAGCAGAAGTCATCCCAACTTGTCCAGTCCTTCCTGGGCCAGCCTCCAGTATAGTGGCAGATTTTAATAAGACCAGGAAATAAAGTTCCATGGATCCTCACTGAACAGGTGGAGAGGAACACAGGAGAATAGGCAGACCATGGTGCTCAGAGCCTCCTAAGCCCCACATGGGGCTGGAAAACCACAGGCTACATGTTCATCCCCAGCCTCTACCATAGGAGGGGCTATCCATACAAATGAGTTTAAAGCAGTGACTGCACATAACTTGAGCTCTGGTGCTAGAGCTCAACTCACATCCCACACTGAGGAGAAGGGAGGTTATCTCACCAAATGTCCAATTAATTGCTTCAAGTCTTCAGAGAACCCAAGGAGGAAGCACCTGTCACCACCAACAAAGAGCCCTGCTGAGGAGACTGGGTCAGGACAGAAAGAACACAGCTGCTGAGTCCCCACCCTGATGCCCAAGACAAAGTCTTATTCCAAAGTTCCTCTGAAAGAACAGTCCTCATAGATCAGATGTAAAGGGGACACAGGACGGTCCCACAGCGCCCCCTGCTGGTCACAGGACCAACACTCACAGGGCCCAAAGCCCTGAGAGCACAATATTCCTGCAGCTGACAGAATGTGCTCTACTCACACATCCCTGACCCAACAAACACAGCATGACCTGGAGTGCTGCCCATGATAATTCTCTCTCACATGGAGCTTGATTTGTGAGAAGTGAAATCACTCAGTATAATGAGTAATAATTCAGGTTTTATTCTCAGAAGATAATATAGTATAAAGATGACATGACTATCTTAGCATAATTTGTGCATTTGCATAAATGGTGATTTTTCAATGTATTGTGTGTTAAAATAGGAATTTTTGGCCATTACTACATAAACTAATTGGCTTTATATATTGATTTGTAGCAAAATAAAATGTTCCCCATTGCCACCTCCTGACTTACGCTGAGAAATTGAAAACAAAATCTATCCAAGAGAATCTCTAACAAATAGTGATGAAATACACCTTCCAGGAAAAGTGCTTTCATAGAAACAAAAACAATAAAGCATATTACTGTTTCATTTGAATAGATAGGAAATGTTATCAAAGAACAATTCCAATGAACAGCACAGGACACAGTGACAAAACCCCAGAAATCACACTGGTCCAGAATATTTGTTTCACAATTTTTCTCATAGTGTAAAAACAAAAATTTATTTGTCAGAAGGTGTTGGCCGCCAGACACAAGGTACAAGAAATGAATTTATGAGAAGAGATTTGCCCAGCCACAGCCTCAGCCTCACAGGGTGAGGGCCTGTTGAATTCCAAAGAAGACAAACAAACCTGAGAGACAATTAGCATTCTAAAGTCTAAGAGTAATTGAGGAAGGGGGAGTGTAGGCAGGTGGTTGCTATCTCTGATTAAGGAAGCCAGCAGCGCCAATGTGGTCTCAGAAGGTCATTGCAGTAGACCAGTCCCAAGTTTTCTAGGGATGGTTAATGAGAGAGGTTTTCCTTATCTCGTCCAGAATGACCCTTCTGGTTTGCAAATGGCGTACAGCAAGAAGATATAACAGTGATAAGGATAAGTATGCCTGAAAAAGAACTTACACAGAAAAGCAAGACTACTAATTTGAGCACTTTGAAGATTGATATAATGGTTTAATATAGATGTTAAGAATTTTTCCATAGCAGATTAATAAACTGAAGTACCAGCACAAGTACAATTTATTCCAGCAACACACAGATTCATAAACAGGGAGAATTGGTATGAAGCCTCAAGTGCAGATGCTGCAACAGGGGCAAAACCATCCAAATATCCTTCCAATTCCTTCATTTTTCCCAAGAGCATCCAGTCACCTGTGCAGTGAGTGAAGAGGTAGTGGGGAATAGAGGTCCTGGTCTTGGTAGGGACACCCCCAGAGTTCTGCCGATGCTCCTCAGCTGATCAAGGAGCCCACATCTCTCATATTCCTCCTGTTCCTGGTTATTCAGGGACCTTTCATTCTAATCATCCCACCTACTCTCCCTCTAGCCTCTCTGCACCAGGCTCAATCCCCTTTCCCTTGAGTGTGGGGCAGCCATGGTGTTGGGAGACTTGGATCACCTGGCTCATCTGGACCTTGGACGAAGGGACTGCCAGACACGGGAGAACTGAGCATCTTCCCAAGGCTCTTTTCTGCCCCCATTATCAGTCACCTGCACCAAAAGAGAAGAGTCAGAGACTACAGGTGCCATACAGGTAGTTCATAGCCCCTGCACCTCACAGGGGTACCGGATTGTCACAGACCTCTAGTCTTCTCTGACCTCTGCCACAGGAGGGACTCTCCATGCAAATGACTTGGACCCAGTTGGCATAGTTGGTGGAGACACCCCAACCCTGTAGCCATAGGT